>JAQHUG010000013.1:7714711-7725120 GCA_028555095.1 Dicrostonyx torquatus | reverse complement strand
GAACAGAAGGCTATGAGACAGAAAGCACTGGGGCAGACGCCATGGTTCTCCAGCTCAAGATGGACTTTGATTAGAATTTTCCCGGTAAGCCATGGCCACGTGGTGATACACAGATTACTAGATATGGGTTAAACTAATATGTATAAGAGGTTAAAACTAATGGACCAGGCAGTAATTTAATTAATACAATTTCCGTGTGGTTATAAGGTATAATCTAGCTGGTGCCTGGGAGCTGGGTGGCAGCAGGACACAGCCTGCACCTCTTATTACATTTAGTGGTTAGGGGTTTATCACACTACTATCCATCTTTAAGTATACGGATCATTGAACCCAGCTAATATACACTTTATCATATGTTTTTATGCCTACATCTTTTTAAAAGTTTGATTTTTAAGGACAGTTTTCTTTCACATAGTTCCTTTGTGAGAAATGTAGATACTCATGAGATTGTCCTGTTGATCTTTTGGCTTCAGTTCTACTGAAGTGGGCCACCTATACAGGCATTTAGATCTGTAAGTTGTTCAGACCATTATTTATTCCTTGCATATTTTTTGACATCTTTTATCACCTTAGTGTACAGTAAGAATATTAAGGAACCTAATGTATCTCTTCTTTTAATCAGGGAACCCATGTGCCAGTTTATATTAATTATCATTATTTCCAGATTTTAAATACCCAGGGAGCTCATAGGGGTGTATGTTGTTGGAACTTTCTGTCCACCCCCCCCAAGCCTCACAGCCATGCAACAAAAGAAACACACATAGGCTTGTATTAACTGTACACTGTTTGACATATTAGCTCAGATTTATTATTAACTAGCTCTTACAGCTTAAATTAACCCACAACTCTTGTCTATGTATAGCCACATGGCTTGGTACCTTTCCTCAGTGAGGCATTCTCATCTTGCTTCTTCTGCATCTTGCTGGTGACTGTGGCTCTGTTTTTCTTCTTCCCAGAGGTCTCCTAGTCTGGCTGTTCTGCCTATACTTCTTGCCTGGCTATTGGTCAATCAGCATTTTATTAAACCAATGTGAGTGACAAATCTTTACAGTGTACAAGAGCAATATTCCACAGCAGGCAAGTTTTATATAAGTCATCACTCTGTCTCTCATTTCAAAGACTCCTCTCATTCATCTTTGGGTCCTATTGTATCCTCATTTTCAAAGGTCTGTTATATAGTTCATGTATTTCTCACTTTCTCACTGATTAAATATATAGGGCCTTAGTCTTTTCTTTCTTCTTGTATTCCTTTCTTCCTCTTATTTTTATAACATTGCTACATTCTGTCTCTTTAAATTTGCTTTTATTGGTTTATTTTTCTACTGATTAATAAAAATAATCACATATAAACAAGGATACACTGTGACAATTCATCTAATGATGATGAAAATGAAAGTAATACAATTGAGTCTACTCACACTGCACATTAGATTCGGTAATCTGTTAATACTAAAACTAATATTCTGTGCCATTTTGCCAATTTCTCCCTGTTTTTTCTTCCTTTCCAACTTGGCAATCATAGTTTTACTCATAACCTCTGTGATTTCAAAATTTTCATATTTCAATTATAATTGAGATCATTTTATTTGTTTGACACACTCCCTGGAAAAAAATCTGTGAAACATGCATTTTATAAAAATAAAACACTTTGTTTATTAGTCTAATAAATCCTCTTTAGGCTTTCCAGGCACCCAGAGAGCTCTGAAGTATTTATACTGAGATTAAAGCAGCACTACGTCTGCTTAATTAGACAGATGTACCCATAAAAAGAGAAAAGTGTCTCCTGGAATGGAAGGAGGTTTGGGCTGGGAGGGGAAAAAAATCTCTTCAGCTGTTATTATTGGTTAATTTTGGAATTGCTGTCTTTTAGCTCCAGTTTCTGTGAATACTCTTTCCTTGCTCCCTAGAAAAGGGGAAAATAATTTTTTTCTTGCCCAATAAAGTATTCAAGTTAACTTCCCTTTCCCTATAGTATAATTAAAACCAGATTTAAAGAAAGCAGATTGCAGATTTCCATAATAGTTGCAAAGATCTAATGCCTTTACTGGTGCAAAGTTTCACAATAAATCTCTAGGGACAGTGCTAAATGCACAACATTTTGCCTCATGGCCTGTCACTTGTAATGAGCTTTCCTCTCAAAACCAAGTTAAGGAATAGGCTATCAAGTTCAATTTAAAGACAAATAATCTATATTCTCCACCATGCATTGTCCATGGGCCTGTTTATACAATTGGGTACACAGATGCCCAAGTTAAAGTTATTCTGACTGTGTTTTAAAACACGATGATACAAGTTGATGTGGATACAAATATGCACCTTAGAATGAACATAAGTTAAGCACTAATGTCCCTTGAAACTGGCATCATCCAGAAATAAACACAATTTAAGCTCACAGACTCATCATAGAACATCATGAGCAGGCTTCTCAAGACACACTCAGATCTCACAGGAAAGAAGTACAGATTCAGGACCACAGGGGCCTTAGTTTTAGCATGTAGAGAAACAAAGAAAAGCATATATATCTAAATGCTTTCCTGAGGACATTTGAATAAACTTAACCTGTGTATGCACACAGACTGTCAATGACAGAAAATTGAGGCAGCAAGAAAGAGACAGAACTTCAGGTTTTTAAAATTATATCTTTATAAACCTGCTGAAACATACAAAGGGAAAAATCACTGATATGAATACTCATCAAATAGAGACACAGAGGCTAATTATGCGGGAATTCTCCTTTTGTAATAATGGGTCTCTTCTGTGTGTAGCTCACTAGAGTGACACAGTGTTATCTATGGCCAGTTTGATTCTGACAAAGCATCTACAGCCAATCAATTTGATTCTGACTAAGGCATTGTTGGTTCTGTAATCTCCAAAAATGCATCAGACACATTTTACTGGGAAGAATAATCTACTAACATTTTTTTCTCATGGGTGCTTTCAAATTACGTAGTATGTAAACTGTATTTCACAGCATTTGAATATTTGCAGAGATTTGGGCAGTTGTAGCAAAGCAACCCATAATAATGGTAATTGACAAGTAATTTATCTTTGGCCTTTTATAATACAGGAAGTTTTAACTAATTAAGTTAATCATATCACAGGGTAGTTCAGCATGATCTCATCTAAACTACTGAAGAACAAACTGAATGCAAATTACTATTCCCCAGAGAGGTCTTAGCATCTTGCAAATTCAGATCCTTTGGCCATGCAGTTGAAGGGTTGGAAGTAAAATATATGATGGACTCAAAGCACATATATTCTACAACTTGTGATGCTCACATTCAGATTGATGCCGTGAGTAATATTATTTTACATATCAGAAGTCTAAATATCAGAAAAACAAGCTCCCAAGAGTAAGAAGGTATAAATATAACTATCATTTCTGCTCCAGATCAGGTAATAAGCTTTAGCCTATTCTAAGGAATCTATAGGAATGAGATTAGTTGAAGACGGCAGCTCAGGAGCTGTAATGGGTACCACAAACGTAAGTCTGCATTGGCTACACCTTAACAATTCTGGTAAGGAGACAAGATTCACCTAATAGTTAGAAGCCATTTCTACAGTTTTCAATGACATTTGCTGCTTCTCTTAGGACAACAAAACCATTATCTTTGCTATTTTGACTGGAGATACCAATTGAAAATAATCAATCATAACCCAAGCACGGTGGTTGAACTTTGTCTTCAGCAAATGTTTCTGACTGACATTTCATAGACTGGGAAAGTGGGTGGGATAATACATGCTCAAAAAAATATGATATGATTGAACATTTTTCTCAGAACTTGGGTGTAATTGTGGTGTCTCCCATTGTTAGTCAGTTACCAGACACGTATCCTGTTCTTGACAGTGATCACTGTAAGATGTCTATGTTTTAAAAACTCTTGGCATAACTGAGAAGAAAAATAACTATTACATATTATGCAATAATAATTAAAAACGGTTACATTTCTACCCAATAAAGTGAGAAGTGCTACTGGGTACTGGGCCTTTGATAGATAGTCTTCATTGTCACCTGTGTTAGTCTTAGGATCACCATGAAACCACATCTCTAGTTATATCTACAAATGTGCTTCCAGATAGGTGTAACTAAAATGGTAATTCCAGATTAAGGAGAATAGCACCATCCAATGTACAGAATGAAAAGGGGAGAAGAAGGTATCTTGAACTGAATAAAAGGGAGACTGAGTTGAGCACCACCACTCATCTTTCTCTCCTTGACTAGAGATATTGGGAACCTACTTGTGATCGTGGAGACACAGCTGGAGTCACTCTCGCTACCATGTCTTTCCCACTAAAATGGAGTGTGCACTTAAATTGTGCATACTCTTCCTTAAGCTGCTTTTATAAGTTATTAAAAAATGTAACTAATATCATGGGAAAATTTATTGGCTCGAACTACGATATGTAGTCATCTGTAAAACTAATCACTAGTATCTGCTAAAATTGACTTCATTTTCACTTATTTCTATGAAAAAGTTATTAGTAAAATGATATGCCCCTGGGGAGGCAGCAATTGGAAAATTGTTGATAAACACTGTCTTAGCATATATATGAATTTTCCACTTGAGTATTTTAAAATGTTTCAAACTTTAAAAAAATCAAGTGATTTCATATTAAAATATAAATTCATTCTTTATTTACAAATAAAACTCAGAAGATGTGACAAGCCTAGCATGGTGGCTTGAAAACAAATAATAAAGAAAATGGCTCTTTTGAGAAGTGTGGCTTGTTGTGGTGGGTGTAGCCTTGTTGGAGGAAGTCTGTCATTGTTGAGGCTGGCATTGAGGTCTCATATATGCTCATGCCAAAACCAGTGTCTCACACTACTTCCTGCTGCCTGTGGGCCAAGATGTAAGACTCGCAGCTTCTTCTCCAGTACCACATCTGTCTACATGCCACCAAGTCACACCATGATGACAGTGTAGTAAACCTCTGAAATTGAGGTGACATCCTTTATAAGACAACATGCCATGGTCATGGTGTCTCTTCCCAGCAGTAGTAAGCCTAACGCTGGCACCTGGGATACTATTTTTCAAATTAATAATGGTCAATTTTGTCTAGCTACCTCGCCTTCCTCAGTTCTGTTGTCTAAGAGAGATATTCTCAATGCTCTTTGTTAATTCTGCCTCTCTTCAGTAATTTAAGTCTAGAAATTATTTAAATTAGTAAATTATTTTTATCTTCTCAGTGTTCACAAATAAAATATTAACTAGAATTTCAATGACAGATGTTTGGGAAGGGAAGTCAGCGAGAGCTTGGAACTTTGGGGATCATGTCATACAGAAAGTGGGAATTAAATGTTGTCAAGACAGTCATGATTGAGTGAGGTCAAAAATGAGAAGGATCCATCCATCAAAACAGGAAGATTTTACCTACAAAACTAAGTTTTGGCATACTTATGCCAAGTGTGCAAAGTAAAACTTTTTGGTATTGATGCTAAAATGTAACTCATCTTTACAATCTCGTGTTTTGAGAGGTCTCTTTAGGAAAGGGAAAGGCATAGGATACATAGTGAAAAGAAAAGTGAATATGAATTCATTTAATTTAAAACATCTGTTACCCAGAACATCATAAACAAGCTAAAAAGACAACAGACTTGGAGAAGTTATGTGCAGTGCATAAAACCAACAAAGCATAAGTATCCAGAATTTATAGAGAACTACGAATCAAAACGAAGGAAACAAATAACATGGTAAGGAAACAGGACAAATGTATGGAGGCAGCATTCACAAAAGTAAAAGGTGAGAAGTAAAAACAGTACAGAACAACTCGTTCACGAAGGGATACTAATACAAAATAAAAATATCATTTATAATGATTATGTATACATAAATTGAAAATCAAGTGGATTGAGGAATGGACAATGGTGTGAATGGGTTTATGTCTTCATTAGTGGAAGACATCATTTCATTTGAGAAATAATGGTGATATAGAAGTAATTGCATTAGTTACATAGCTGTGAGTCCAGCAAAGCCACAGATATTTAAATAAATATCTAAACAAGGGTGGCAAAGAAGGCCCTACCAATGAAATTATCAATCACAGAACTGAATTTATTTTTGTTTTTTTTTTTTGAGACAGGGTTTCTCTGTGGCTTTGGAGCCTGCTCCTGGAACCAGCTCTTGTAGACCAGGCTGGTCTCGAATTCACAAAGATCTGCCTGCCTCTGCCTTCTGAGTGCTGGGATTAAAGGCATGAGCCACCACCGCACAGCCAGAAGTGAATATTCAAAGAGTAAATAAGCCAAAGGGTATAAAGTAAGCAAATGATTGACCCAGCCAACAAACCAGCCAATAAGTGAATGCAAAGAAAGAAAATTACGCAAGATACAATATTTCCAACTATAATCACCAAAAAGTTGAAAGAAATGACCCCTTAGGATGGTGAGATGTACCAGGATGGAGAAGCCACACAGCAATAAACAGACACCATTGATTAGTCTTCAACAAAACATGTGGATATCCCTCCTTTGTTCTATTTGGGAACACAAATTACTAGTTATGATATCAATAAAGTTAATAGCAATATTATAATACTATCAATGGGAAGAGCAGGGAACAATTGGAAAAAATAATTTGCTCTACATGGAAAAATGCAGGTATTCACTTTAAGCTCTGCAATGATTGGAGTGACTTCCCAAATGCTAGCATTTTGAATTGACTTAATTTTACCGAGCTGCAAATTAGAGCATACAAAGAGACACAGTATAAAAACACAGAGTAAAAGACCTACATCTCTGTAGTCTGAGAATAATAGGATTCATCATTTCATAAACTCATTTTGTCTTTTACCATGGAAGAATATGTTGAATTAAGAGTATCAAGAACACTGCATGCATAAAAAACAAAATCTCTTTTAAATGGGTATCAGGATGGCACTTGGGCCTTCTTCCTTTAATTATTCTTATATAGGGTATCAACTTACTACATTCTTGATTCTGATGGACTGGAATGCACATGTTTCAACTGGTACAAAAGCATCACAGCACCCCATTGGCTAAAACAGACAACTTACATCAAATGCCTAATTGTACATTTCAGTCTTTATCAGTGCCTTCATTTATACAGGAAACAGGACTTAATGGAAGCTTTATTTTTCAGTAAAATATTCTTGCTTTCAAGTATTTTCCAAGATTTTATCAGTATAAAATTCTGTACCTAAAATGCAAACTTTCAATAAATTTGGTAAGATATTCTTGTTAAACTAAACTTAATTTAGTATGTTTTATTATAATTAAGCTAAATAATACAGAGTAAAAGTATATCTTTTCCTATTTAAAAAAAGAAAACAGATGGTGGAGGAAAGGTAATTTAACCATAGAATTTGACCTGCTTGCCCTGGCATCTGTTCATCAAGTTTCCCAAAGACAACTAGCTTTTTTCTTTATTTGATGCAAATGAGGATTAAACTGGATTTTCAAATAATAGTAAATGCATCGAATTTAATGTCAAATAAAAAAATCATTTAAAATAATATTATTTCCATAAATTAACATTTTCTGTAATTTGCTGGTGGCCATGTCAGAGGTACAGTAGGCAACAATTGACCCTCAGTAGTTCAAATCACCAGAAACAAAGCATTGATGGGTAAATCCCAGATAGGCAAGGCCCCAAGGAATTCGGATCCAGACTGTCTCTTGCTACTGCTCTGCCTTTGCATGTTTGCCATGCCATTTTTAATTTGGCATATAGTATAGTGTGAGTAGGTATGGGGATTCCCAGTGTCTTTAATGTAGTACAGATATCTTATGGAAATACCTTGCTTTACTGGGTATTTTTACATCTGAATTTTTATCACAATGATTTCTTCTTAAGAAATATACTATTTCACTGAAATAATTTCATACAATAATTGTGTTAGTTTAATAGGATTTTGATGATTAACGGCTTTTAACAAATGTAGTAAGTATTATGATAAAAGTTAATTTAGTGAGAAAATTAATAAAAAGGTAGGATATGGTGTCGGCCTTACTTCTGATATAGTGAGGTCTACAGAAGGTAGAAAATAAGAACAAGGAAATGTCATACAGTTAGGGCTTATGAGTTTCTCTTAAGGGGACATACAGACTATGGTTTAGGTTAATGATTTTAGAAAAGCAGTTAGGTTCCAAGACTTAGCTCAAGTTCTTTTTGATATTGTGAAATGTGTTCACAGATTTCAGTGTACATCATAACTAAAATAAAGCTTTAAACAATTGTCTTCGTGTAACTAGAAAACAAAAACAAATGGATGGTTACTTAAATTAGAACTCTGTGAAAAGTATTACTAATTCCCTGTTTTTCTGGAACGTATACAAACTATTGCCAATGTAAATGGTTATGGCCGAAAGACTCCTGATCAATGAATGTCTAAAAGATAAATGTTTAATTGTACATGGGTTCTTTGAGATAATTTGTTTTACACCTGTAATATGTGAAATATCTAATCATGTAAGGGAAATGGGAAACATGGTTTTTTTTCTTGTACTTATTGAATTGATTCACTGATAAAATAGAATGTAACCACAAGGTAATTTGCCTTTTTAGTTTTTCGAGACAGGGTTTCTCTATAGTTATCAAGCACAATGTATGCTTTAAAGATTCTGCTGGGGTAGGTAAGCTGTTAAGGAAGAAAATAAAGAAGTTGGTAGGAAGACATTAGGAAGCACTAGAGAAGGAAATCATCAAGAGAGAGAAAGGAGGGAATCATGGTGTAAAAGAACAGGAACCAAAAAAACAGAAAGACTTATGCAATAGAGAAACTTTCATCCTTCAGAAAAGAATTCTGTGGTTTTTCTCACCAACTCTGAATCTTGGTCAGAGTAATTCTGACCTGCTGAAGGCTAGACCCTCTGCAGTAGTTTAGTCTTGGAAACCTGAGGAATGGTCCAATCAATTTATAGTTAAAGTAGACCTCTGTGTGATTTCTTTGGGGCTAAATGGCTGTGGAACCTGGTGGGAAGACAGAAACTGGGCAGGACAGTAACCTCAGCCAACAGAATCATGCCCATGTGGACAACTGCATCCACATAAAGCCTGAGAGCTTGGGAAGTAATTCTAGACAGAAAAGAATAGAGTAAAGCATGGTTTCTTGATAGCAGCAATTTCTCAGATCTGCTCTTCTTGCTAGAGCCAAGAGCTCTCATTTAAATAAAGGCATCCTGACTCAGCTTTAGTTACAAAACCCTGCAGCTCTTTAAGAGGTCCTGTGACAAAACACTTAAATGATGTTGATAAAAGCTGATCACATGATTTTTGGTTTTCAGTGATAGCAGGAAAAAAGCTGTGCCTTTTTAAAATGCTGGCTTTCTGTACTGTCCTGCCAGTGCAAACTCTGACTCTTTGAGGCAGGAGGCCCAACTACAGAAAGCATTTGAGTGTTGTTTGTGGACACATTGTTGCAGCTTGCTTCCTGGCAAGGACCTTGAAATGCCAGAGTTGTGGCACTATGAGCCTGGAATCTCAGAAAGCTAAGGAATTGGCTGGATCTAGCACTCAAAGCTATGGCTTTAATTCTCTCCACATTGCTTAGTAAATTAAAGACTCACATGGTCAGAAAGAAAGAGATAAACAGTAAAGACAGATGCAAAGACAAAGAAAACATCTAAATGGTTTACAATGTGTTAAAAATATATGCAGGTTTGGAAAAATAAGATTAAAGTCCTTAAAAGAAAAAAGAAAAAAAGTGAGTAGTTGGGTTCACACCTTTAATCCTATTGCTTAGGATTCAGAGACAGAGATACCTCTGTGAGTTCAAGGTGTCGTGGCACATGCCTTTAATCCCAAAGTTTGGGAGGCAGAGGCAGACTGACCTCTGGGAATTCAAGGTGTGGTGGTGCACACCTTTAATTCCAGCACTTGGGAGGCAAAGGCAGCTGGATCTCTGTGAGTTCAAAGTCAGTCTGGTCTACAGAGGGAGTTCCAGGACAGACAAAGATATACAGAGAACCTGTCTCAAAAAGTAAAATTAAAAATAAAAGAAATAGAAGTTAAAATAAAGCCACATAAAGATGAAAATACACAGAGAATCTGGATACTGTATGTTATTATGCTCTTTTTGAAATGTTTGAATGCTGAGGAAGGAGCAACAGCTGCTAAAACATATTTGTTTATAAATGCTGCTGAATTAGTCCAAGATAGGTATTTTGAAAATACCATGATTTCAAAATTGAAGTCAAAAGATATGTTACTTTGGAGAAGAGGATTTGCTTTTGCTTCCACAGGAATGAGAGGCTGTAGATAGAATTCTTAGTTAAGAAAAGTCAGGTTTGGTCATTCGGGCGCAGGGCCCTGCCTGGGTACTGGATTTTTTCCAAGCCCAGCCCAGCTCCCCCTTCCAGCTGCAGGGTCCTAGGACCTCACAAAGCAGCAGGCTCCAGGGCTAAGACTCTGGGGATCTGGGAGTGAGTTCAAAGAAGCAGGGGTTATTTG
>JAQHUG010000013.1:7695835-7712121 GCA_028555095.1 Dicrostonyx torquatus | reverse complement strand
AAGGGGAGTAAATGTAAATTTTTCTTTTAACAATAAAAAAATAAATAATAAAAAAAGAAAAGTCAGGTTTGATCAAGGAAAATCACCTGAGAAATCTCCTGTAGGAACAGATGGCCCGGATGTCTGAGTTCTACATCCAGAACAAACTCAAGACTGATGCCTGAGATTATCAAGACTCACAGGATACTCCAGTCAGGACTTGATCATAATTCTAAATTTTCTTTAGATCCCCATAAGATTTTCAGTGCCCCCAAACAGCAGGAAGTAGCCTGGAATATTACACCCACATACCCCCAGAATTGGACTATGGATGTTCTTGTGTTTTTTGTTTTTGTTTCTGTTTTTTTAAAAAAAAGGGGGGGAGGGAAGTGGTGTGGGATAATTATCTATATTCTGTCAATTATGTTTTAAATAAACTTTGACTTGCCAGCAGCCAGGCAGGAACTATAGGTGGGATAAACAGACAGGAATTAGAGGAAGGTCAATGAGAACAAGAGAATTTTGGGAAGGAGGAAGCCCATTCCTCCCCAGTCCTTTCTCCACCACTGAAGAAGGAAGATGTGATTGGCCACACTAAAAAAGGTACCAAGCCATGTGGCTAACATATATAAGAATAATGCGTTAATGTAAGTTATAAGAGTTACCTAAGATGCCTGAGCTAATGGTCCAATCGATTTATAGTTAATATAAACCCCTGTGTGATTTCTTTGGGGCTAAACAGCTATGGGACCTGGTGGGAGGACAGAAACCTGGCAGGACAGTGTAACATGAAGGTGCTGGCTCATTGGGGTTTCTGTCCCACCCTGTCCCCCAGCCATTCAGTCCCAGAGAAAATCACACAGAGTCTACATTAGATATAAACTAATTGTCCCATTCTCTCAGGCTTTGTATTATCTTTTATAACATATATTAACCCATTATTCTTATCTATGTTAGCAAAATGGCTCAGTACTTTTTTCAGTGGGGCAGTTCACAACCTGAGTCTTTGATGATCTGGGCAGGACTGGTGAGGGAGCTTCCTTCTTCCTGGAATTCTCCTGTGCTCATTGCGCCACCTCTATTTCCTGTCTGTTTGTCCTGCCTATAGTTCCTGTCTGGCTACCAGCCAATCAGTGTTTATTTAAAACATATTGACAGATATAGAATTGTTCTCTCTCACCAGGACAGAAATCTCAGCCAACAAGCCTTAAAGACACACCAGGTGAAACATCATAATACAATTATTTTAAAATATTGTAGATTACTCTAAACACAAATATTTCTCCACATGTTACTACAACTTTGCAATGTATGCATTGATATAGAAAGATATCTAGGAAAAACATTCTGCCATGCAAGTGATGAGAATACAGGCAAATTAGTACATATTTCATTGTTTGCAGCATTCTACAAAATTGTTCTGATCATTTTAATATCAATAAATTTAAAATATAATTACAAGATTTTCATTATACATGCTTCCTTTCTTCTTCAAGTTCAGGTCCATTCAAAAAACATCGTTCAGCTGAGATATAAGTCTAGCTTTGCACTTTTTGAATGTGGTGTTACAATCTCCTTCCTTAAGGACCTTGTTGTATGGGCTTTGCTTCGAGAACAGAGAGTTAAGTAACTCTCTAATTACTTCAGATGCTCATTCAACACCCCTGCCCTCCATATCCAGTTCTGTCCTAAGTTTGTCTCTGTTTCCCTCATCTGCAGGGAAGCTGTAGGCAGAGGACCCTGGGTTTTATCTGCTCAGCATTTCTTGTTCAGCTACAACTGGACTTGCTCTCCAGAGCAATCATAGATTTTGTAGTGCTCTTCTGACTTGACTTTGTCTTAACTGATTCGTCTTATGCCATACTATGCCAGATTGACACACCCTTAACACTTGCCTTTTAAGAATTCAGCGTTAGGAGAGTGCAGTTACATGAAAGGCTAACAAATCCCAACCTAAAGTGAATTTCTTCAACATTTTATTTCTGCAAAAAAAGGAGCACTCAGCTACTGAACTTTCATTAAGCACCTGATTGTAGGTATTAACATGTTTGAGAGAGGAAAGTTTTCTGTTATTTTAATTAATGAGTGAAGATTAAAAACACTCCTCAGTTTGGGCTACCACTGACTTAAAATGCTGTGTTCATTCATTTCTAAAAGTCAGTGTAGCTCCCAGGATCTCCAGCAAACAAGGGCTAGGGTGTAAAGTGATCTTGATGCTCCTCTCTCCCTCCCTTTTATTATTATATTATCATTATTATATCAGCCCTGTTTCAAAGAATAACTTGATTAGTACCACTTGTCAGGTATTATTCAGGAGATGTTTTTTTCCTTTCATGTTTTCTAGCTTTTTAGAAGAAAAGTCCCATTCTGGAGACATAAATATAATTGTTAGTCTGTATGATATTTCATTCATGGGTCTATTAGCAATGTGGAATGATACCAAGGAGAGAAATCTGCTTATGAAAAGAATATTTGCTGACCTTATTTTACTTTGGATGAGAGTACTAACTTGTGTTGAATATCCTAAAACATCACATTACAACTGTGTTTTACATGATTCAGTCTTTGTATTCCTTTATATTATTACTGTTGAGTCATCTTCTCTTTCTTATGCATTTCAACAGTTTCAGTCATGTAGTATCTTGAATTCTGCTGAACAGTTACCCTCTCCAATTTATAAACCAGGAAGCTGGTATATTTAGAGTATGACTTCCTAGCCTTTGCTCTTTCTTCCCATCCCTAAATGATTACTGGGGCTTATGCTATCTTCCCAGGGTTATTGCAATAAATTATCTCAATCTTGGTGGGTTAAGGAGCAGAAATCCACTGCAGTTTTGGAGGCAATAGCTTGTGATTTTTATGGCAGTCAAGGTTCCTTTTGAGAGTTCAGAAGCAACAATCTGTTCTAAACTTTTCTCTTTCGCTTACATATTCTTCATATTCATTTGGCATCCTTCTACTCTGCATTGAAGGGGAATGATCCTGGCTTATTCTGCTTATAGCCACACCCCGCCATTAGTTAATTATTCCGCCCCCAATTAGCTTTAATTACTCGGGGTTGGACCACCAGGTCCCAAGAGGTATAAAAAGATAGACCCACGTGGGAAGCGCTCTCTCTGTGGATCGCTGGCCTACCAGCATCTTCGGGGAAGCACCTTCCAGATTCTGGTATTGTAAACCTGTGTGTGTTCCTTTTTATATTAAAACTGTATGTATTAAATATAGCTGGTTCGGGTTATACTTGGTTGAAACGCCGACAATGCATTGTTGTAAATATTCACTATTTAAATTGATGGAAAATTTGTGCATATTTATGTGCAAAATGTAAAACTCTTACACATGAACATAAAGTATAATAACCTATCCAGTCAGATTATTTTTTTCATCTCCATATGTGTTGAAAATATTTGAATTTCTCTATTTTATTTTTATTCGATATAAAATGAAATTTTATAAACTACAATTTTCTTTTTGTTCTGTAGAGGCCAAGAAACTACTCATTTAACCATATTTTGTCATCTACTAGTCACTCTTCATCATTCCCACTCCCTCAGCCCTTATGAAACTCTATGAATCACTTTTCTGCTCTCTCCTCTAATGGGATCGTCTTGGCTGTCATACAAAGGGCAACATATGCCATTTGTGTCTCTGTATCTCACTTTGAAATTTTCTTTTTAGATAATGATCATATAACTTTCCATTTGTTGCTATTGAATGTATTCTTTTTGTCTTAACTTTTAAACTAAATAATTTTAAAATGTTGCTTCTAAACTCTTAATTGAAGAGCAATTTGTCCTGGGGGAACCTAAGTCTATTGATTAGCTGAACAGATATTGCTTCAACCCTCCCTAAATGTCTATGTGTATACTGACATAAAAAGATTAGCCTTAGCCTTAAATAGAGAAGACTCTCACTGAAATGAAAGCAGATAAATTCAAAGAGTTGTATCGGTACAAGATGATGAAAATGAAAGATGACTGAGGATTAAACTATAGACAAGTTACTCATAACTTCACTTATGTACTCTGAGAAAATTGTAGAAATGACAAAAGAATTTAAGAGCCAGAAAAGAGCTAAGGGGTTTATAAAATGACATCTAAGCATGATATAGTCATGACAATTCCCAGTTCATGACAGCAGTGTATATACTGCATGGAAGTAAGACCCTGATGTGTCTGTATGCTGTGAATATTATTGGTCAATAAAGAAACTGCTTTGAGCCTATAGCAAAGCAGGGCAGAACAGAGCTAGGCAGGGAAAACTAAAGTGAATGATGGGAAAAAGAAGGCACAATCAAGAGAAGCTATGTAGCCGCTGCCTGAAACAGACATGCCAGAACTTTACCTGGTAAGCTACAGCCACATGGAAATACACAGATTAATAGAAATGGGTTAAATTAAGATGCAAAAGTTAGTCCATAAGAAGCTAGAGCTAGTGGCCCAAGCAGTGATTGAAATAATATAGTTACTGAGTGGTTATTTTAGGGCTGAGCAGCTGGGAACAAGCCAGCAGCCTCATACAACAAGGCCCTATTACCAGTCACCTATAGAAGTGAAGGGATGTACTGGACATTACCACATACTGATGATCTTTTGGCACACAACAGCTTTTGGGAGAGAGGGAGTAATGATATTCAGTTGTTTGCCCATTTGTGAACCAACCAGACTCAAACTGCCATTTCCAAACTCAAGATTTTATATATATATATATATAGCCTCATCCTGGTCTCAGACCACTGCTCAGCAGAAACTCTAACTTCAATGAGCCCGTTGGTAACAATAGCTAATTTTTATAAGTACATGATGAATTATGCTAAGCATTCCCCATGTGTAGAAAACTCAAGCTTAATATACACAGTAACTTAGTAGAATGTTGCTACAGACTCGGTTTTTCATTTGGTCATGAAATTATTAATTATCAGACATTGTAAATGCCTCACATTGCAAAGTTGTGTTAAGTTTTTGGGCAGAGTGTTCTTGTTAACAAGGTAGGAAATATCTACAGCCTTACATAATTTCTTTTAAATAGTCAAAACAGAAATATTAATTAAACAATTATAACTGAATGATTTATAAAATTTAAATAAAAATATAAAAGTAAGTAGTGCTGTCTGTGACAAAAAATAATTAAAAAGTTTAGAGTAGATGTATGATTTATAAAAATTAAATAAAAGTTTAAAAGTATAGGAACAAGTATATGAAATTTTAAATTACATAAAAGCTGAAAAATGCTTTAAATCAGTTAAATACTCTTCTGAGATAAAGTCAAACTTATAAAGAACATACAGAAAGAATGCAAATGGAATGTATATATCATACCCCACTTCACCAAAACCTCAGGGATCATCCTGCAAGAGAGGGCAGGAAGAGTCCAAGAGCCAGAAGCAGTAGATGACTAAAAGGAGAGTGTGTCTTGTGAACACAGCAGGACCACTTCACAGATGGAGGCATAGTGGTTATGACAGCACACGCAAGACCTGTGCAAGCCCAAGCCTGCAAATTCCTTGGCATGGAGAAGGGAGTTGGGCATAAACCTCCAGCCCTCGCTGAGCAGCAATTGGCAAGTGCTGGGGAAGAGAAGTGAACTTTCTCTAAAAGTATAGGCCCTGGTAAGTCCTCCAGTGGAAGGCCCCACATCCAGAAATGCTTGGACAGAACAAATGGCATGGCAGGGCAGGTGGCAGGACACACAATTGCGTGAGAATTGAAGGACATTGGAGGTGGGGAGAACTTGGGGAGGGAGCATAAAACACATATGAAATTCTATAGAAACTAAAAAAGGGGGAACATTTATGACCTTCATTCAGAATTCCCAGCTGTTCATTGGCAAACATTTGCCAATTTCTCCCTTTTTATTTTTTTCTTTCCCCTTTTCCTAAGCCTCTCTCTTCTATCCCTCTCCTTTTCCTTTCCTTTTCCCAATTCTCTCTTCCTTCCTTTGTGCTCAACCAATTTTTGCTGATTATCCCAGTTTTTATTTCATAACTTTCTCTTGATTTAGACAGATAACATCCACCTGATCTCTGTGACCCTGCTGTCCAGTTCTGCAGACACCTCCTACATGACCTTGTCACTAAAGCCTTTGAAAGCAATGCCCTCTATCTCATTACTCCACAGGGTTCCAGCCACCAAAGGAAGAGGAAGCAAAACAGAAAGAGAAAATATGAAAGAATGCTTGGATTTTATGTACAGATATGGTCATTGAAATAAGGGGTCAATTTCTGCAACGCTCATCTAATGAGTTTTGGAACGTAATTTCTAATGTGTGAAATACAACTAATCCTGAACTATTTTTCAAGTCCTTCTCATCTAGTACTAGAGGGACTGAGGGTTAAAAATAAAAAGAAATTCTGCTTCTTTTGTGCTGCTCCAGAAATACTGTCTCCAAAGTTCAGAACAACCATTGCTCTTGTATAGAATGCTTCTGATAGTTCCTGGTGGTGCAGGAGAATTGTCTGTATTCTGTTAATCATGTTTTAAATAAATGCTGATTGGCCAGGCAGGGAGTATAGGCGGGAAAACCAGACAGGAAGTAGAGGGGAGAACAGGAGAATTTGGGAAGCAGGAAGCTCCCTTGGCATTCCTTCGCAGACCACCAAGGAAGCAGGATGTAAGCTGCCCAGCTGAGAAAAGGTACCGGCCATGTGGCTGACAAGATAAAAACAATGGGTTAATATAAGTTACAAGAGCTAGTAAGAAGACAGATAATGAGCCAATCAGTTTATAACCTAATGTAGACTCTCTGTGTGATTTTCTTTGGGGCTTGCCAGCTGTCGGGTACCAGGCGGGACAGAAACCCCAACAAGCCACCCCTCATGTTACATCCTGGAACATGTCAGACAGCACACCACCCTTTTCTCCTCCTATATGCTTTTGAATTTTAGACCCATCAACTAATATATTTCATGATCTTCCCTAGTTTGCTGCATTTCATATCAAACCCCTTGAACCTGGTCCTAAACAGCAGTAGGACAGTTTTCCATAATCGTCTATACATTCAGAGCCTGCCCTAGGGAAGTTCCTAAAAACTGGTCAAGTAATAAATAAAAAAAATGTTTTAAAAGCCTAGCAAGCCTTTCAAATTCTCTTATTCTAAAGAATATTCTTCTATCCTTAATATTGAATAGTATGAAGTGTTTATGGACTCTTTGATATTTTTGCACTGGTATGCTCCTTTGGAGTACCTAAAATGAGACTTTAAGTTTTAAAGCAAAACTTTTGTTATTGTTGATTTAAGCACAGGCAGGTACACATAAAGGAGCAGTGAAAATAAATGTCCACAATATTCTAGCTTTTTGGAAATCAGGAACAATGGAAGAAGCATTTCCATACCCAGCAACACAACACAACATTGCACGGCCTGGCTAACAATGACATGCCATCCCCATAAAACTGCCAGCTTCAAATTTGCCTTTCATGCATGATAAATGCTGCAGTCAGTGGGCATAGGACTATAGCCTAGGCCTTGGACTGCACATGGTTCCATCCCTACATCTAAAGACTAACTTTTGCTTAGTCTGCAGGTGATTCCTTTTGGCTATAGTACATTGTTAAGACATTTAGAACCTTCACAAACATCCAAATATTACAGAATGCACACTGATATATATTTTGTACACAAGTGACTATGAACATTCTGTGTATGTCCTTTGTGCATATGAGAATCACCTGGGGATACCTTATTTACAACTTATTCATATTTGTGATTATGTGTTCCTGCTGCTGTGGTTTGAATCCAAATCTGCCACTTCACAGGTCTTTCATAGATGGCACATATGGTCACCTTAGAAATGTCAAGGTCTCATCTGTTGTCTATGAATGTAGGAATTGTGACTTAGTGAAGTTCCAGGTTAAGTCTGTCATTCTCTGCCACTTGTCTCTGCTAAATCCGAGGCCCACGTTCATGGCTTAGAACCCTTCCCCTTTGTCTGTATTATTTGTGCATCGTTTTCCTGTTGCTCAATCGTAATCAGGCTAAAATTTATGTGCTTCCTCTAGAACCATACCTAAGGAAAAGTTGCTATGATGAACGATGGTATAAGTGGGTTACTATGTGTTTATTATGAATTTACCAAATAAGTTTTTATGAATGTGGTTTTTATTAGTAATATAAATGGTTATCATGAATATCATTGTAACATAATGGCTCTTCAATTCCTATTTCTGATATTACTGTAATCTATTCCTTAACTACTACATTAATATGATATTAAATGTAATAATGTTAAACAATCTAAATAAGTGCAATTACAAGCAGTATTGCTGGAACTTAATTTCTATCAGTGTTTCCTCTACAACTTTATTCCCTCTTAGTCTTTTTGGTATTAATATACCAAAATACCTGACACTGGGTACTTTAAAGTGAAGTTTAAAATAGCTTAAAGTCTTGCAGGTAGAGGTACCAGTCATTTGATTTTAGTCTCTGGCAAGATTCTTATCACTAATGATGGCATAGAAGAGGAAGTCAATATAGAAGAAGTCATAAAGTGGTCAGGGCACCCAGAAGGTTCAGAGGTCATTGATTCTCATTTCTCATGGTTATCTGTTCTTGGAGGATGGACTGAGCTCTTGTAACAACTGTATTATACCTTCTGAGATAAATGTTTCAAGTGTACTACTCACTTTTCTTAAGTCTCCTACTCTGAATGTTTCCATCGCTCTTCAACGTTTGAGTTGAGGATCCAGTTTCCTGCACATGGACCACTGAGGAACACATGCATGCATAGTGAAGGCATTGTGTCTTACACCTTTAGACACACACATATGTTTGACTTTAATTAACACTATTTAGTTTGTTCTTTATTTATTTCGGATATTCTTTTTGTTCCCTGTCAGAGCCTTTGAAAGTGTGTAAAATCCATTAATTATAACACCTATATTTGGATAAGATGGGGCATTCTAAAGAATATTGCTACCTAGTTGATAATTAAAACCCCCTTCTCTGTCTCCATTCATATAGGGACAGGCATTATGACTTAAAAACATTTTAAATGTACACCTCTGGAGTTTTGAGTGGATTTATATACTTAGTATGTAAATTTCAGAAAAGAATACAAGGAACAACTATAATTTTCATAGTTCAGAGTTTCTCAAAATGTTCCTTGGGGTTGTTATATCGGAGTATCTTCATTGCTCCCAAGTCACCACATGCCCGGTTTCAGGCTTTGCAACCTCAACTGTCATCTGAGTAATTCTAGTGAGGAACTGCTCATTGGGTGTTTTGTTTTAACTTGAATTAGGTCTGTCACTTTCTGGAATAAACTTGAACAAGCCATGACTGTGGGGCCTTATGTTTTCCTGGTTTTTTTATGTTGTTGTTGTTTGAAAATGGAAATAAATACCTGTCTTGAAAAATAGATAAAATAATAGAAATGTACACCAAGCAAGCTAGTGTAAATAAAGATTTCAGAAATCTTAGTAGCATTTAGTAAATTCCCCTGTGTAATTTCTGGCTGTTTATTTACTCTTTAGTCTTTTAGGGGAACCTGTCACACAGTTTCCAAATAAATATTTGGAGATAAATTATTTCTTATAATTGTCTGATCTTGACTTGGATTATTTTTGTCAATTTTTCTTAAATTATCCCATCTACTTTTTGTCTCGGGTATTTTGCTTTTCTTTATTTCTGTATATATTTTCTTTCCTTTTTATTCTGTGTCTGGCTGTGTAGGTGAGTGAATGGTCCTTTGTTTTTCAAGCTCCTTGATCCTCCCTTCCAGAGTTTTCTTCCTATTTATTCTCTCTGCCTGCCATCCCTGCGTATCTTTTCTTTGACCTAGCTATTGACTATTCAGCTCTATATTAGACCATTGGTTGGTTTAGGCAGGCAAAGTAACACGGCATAACAGAGTTAAACAAATGCAGCATAGAAGAAGGCAGCATGTCTTTGCATCACTAAACAAATGTTCCACAGTATAAATGAATATAACATGTCTTTTACTAATATTCCACAACACTCTTGTCCCCAGAAAAGGTTATTGTAGTCATTATAATTTCTAATTAGTTATTCAAAATATAGATCTATGAACTTTCCTGAAAAATCTTATGATTTGGATGCAAACATCAATCTACAAAAACAACATGTATGTGGGTTTTGTAGTGTTTTGGAATGTAGGTAAATTATTACTTAGAAATATGTCCTGCTGGGCATTGTAATGCTGGACTTTACCAAGCTATTAAATTAAAATCCAAGCTATAAAATTAAATTCCTCTGGCAATCTATTTATATAAATAAAGTTTTCAAATTCTGGTGAGACCAAGTTACCACTAGAATTGAAAATGACTGCATTAGGCAATGTCTTATGCTTATGTTCTGAGAGGATTAGTGACCAAACAAACTGTGTAGTCTTACTTAGAAAAGATTATTTCTTTGGAGAGCAGTTGGTCAGTCAGTGGGTACAATGGGTATGAGTTGGACAAACATATTTTAATCATCAATATGTAAATGAGAGGAATGCTTTTCAGGTCAACGAAAATATCTATAATTTATCTGCCCATGTTTTCCATCAAAAGACAAACACAAGTACCACACAATTAATCAGTCATGAAAGAAATAGAATCTGATAACTAGATGTCAGTAGTTTAGTTTTTTGTTGTATGTGACCAAGCAAAATGTAGGAGGGTCCGTCTTTATTTCTGTGCTTTGATTGGTTAAATAAAGACTCTGCCGGGCTTATAAGATAGGTCAGCCCTTAGGTGGGCATAGTAGACAGAACAGAAGTTCTGGGAAGAGAGAAGGAAGTAGTCAGTCACCATGAGATGCAGGTTAGACCTTTTGGTAAGTCACCACATGGTGACTTACAGACTTTTATAATGGGTTAGTTTATGAGGTGAGGACTAGCCAAGAAAAGGCTGGAGATAATGGGCCAGGCAGAGCTTAAATGAATATAATTCTCATGTGGTTATTTCGGGCATAAGCAAGCAACCACCGGCTGAGCAGGCCGGCGGCTGGGGGCTGGAAGCCAGGCGCTGGGAACATAACACACACCTCTCCCCCACTTACAACAGCAAAAGCTTACAAAAACTGAGAAAAATTATATTAAAGAAATATTGAAAATTACTTATAGCTGTTGGAGCTATTTTTAAAATAGTTTCTATGAATATGACTTTCCAGGGAAATATTAATCAGATATTCATTAGGCATTCACTCATCAAAATCAATGTCCTAGATTGTTATGATGAATGGACTAAAATTTTGCTGGGTTCTGCATACAGAACTGTATGTCTGTATATTACCCGTAATTCAGTTGTTAATGGTTAGCTTTATTTTGTGCTTTTGATCATTATTTTTTTCTTTTTCCATACTTAGAAAAGTATGCATTTGGAAAAGAGTCTCTTAAATTTTCTAAAATATAAGTAGTATAAAGTAGTGAAATTTGGTGGCATTGTCCTCTAATTCTTTTTCTTTGATAGGCTAGGAAAGCTTTCAATGGTTCTGTGTGTCCAAAAATAGATTGATATCTCATCTGTATCTCTTCAGAAAACTAAGTGCCTGTTTTTTTTTTAATATAAAATAGAAGACTGTGTTTTGTGTTTCAATCATTACTTAAAGTAAAGAAAATATTGCCAGGCGGTGCAAACATCAATACTCATGAAATATTGTTTCTTAAAAAATGTTAGCTAAATTTACATATAGATTAAACTTAAAATTTATGGAATGTGATTTTCTTTCTTTCTGATGGCTTAATGCCACCATATTTTATGAGTGAAGTTTCCATACAAATTTCTCTATATTTTACCATGCAACCAAAGCCATGAGAGATACTATATTGGCAGACACCATGGTGCTAAATTAAAAATTGAATTTTAGATGGCAGAAAAGACTAAAGAGAAATGTGACTCAGGCCTGCAAACCAGAACAAGATAGAGGCAATGCATGTGGACTGTGCTTCATGTCAGATTTACATCATCACCAACCTTTCTAGTTATCTGAAAGAAGAAAAATAATCTTTCCTGGTGTCTGTTACACACACACACACATACACACACACACAATATTTGATCGGCTTGTGAGTTAAAAAGAAATCATAGCTTCCACTTTTCATATGACTTCTCTTCTTCATGTTTTATATCCAATGGCTGTACAGTTGTTAGTTTGGAAGCAAGACTTTGTTTTTCATTACCTATAGTGTTTTATTCTGAGACCACATGATTTAATGTGGACAGTTTAGTTAATGATCATGAACACTACAAGAAGTAAATATATGTAACGAGACATTCATTGAAACCTTCTTTTGTCTACCATTTGGTGACATTGGCCTGTCTGTTGAGCTCTACATATGATAATCTCATCTGTCAAAGGAACTTTACAGTAAAATGTAAAATGGGCATTTTCAAATGTTAAGATGATTAAAGGTGATCAGAAGATCTCTTTCTGCACATTCATGTCTTTTTATTTATATCGTGACACTTGGTGACAGGAAGAAGCAGGTAAAGATGTCTTTAATATGACTAATAAGCTTCAGTAGGAAAACTGATCAAATGGTCAAAAAGCAAAATTCCCCAAGTGGCCAGTGAAGGAAGACGAGAATGAGAAAAATGTGGGTGGAGAAAGGAATACCTACTTACTGACATGCTATGAACAGAATATGTATAGAACCACTAGAATTTTGATTGCCACTTCTCAAAATAGAAAATAAGTAGTCCATTGAAGTCGATGCGTCTTTTCAGTTTATTTGAGATTTTCTGGGTAAAAGCTCTGAACACTAAATGGAATCAGTAGTATGTGTAAACTTAAAAAAATAAGCAAACATACCTTCATATAAACACTCATAATAATTAAAGAAGAGGTCATGAATATGAGATGGAGCCAGAGGCCCACAAAAGAAGTTGAAAGGGAGAGAGGAGGTGATAGAAATAAATGATTGTGAAACCTAAGTGGACACACATGAATGTAAGAACCACTGGCTCCCAATATGTGAACTGCAATGAGAAGTATGAATAGGATATATGTATAAAAGCCACTCAGTCATGTTTTTTTCCATTTTATATATTAACATATCAAAAGACCTAAATCCCTTCCCCATCACTTCATTACTCGTGTATCCAAAGCTATTTTCTGCCCTATCTGAACATACCAGGTTTAGCTTTCCCCCTGGAGCTGAGGGAGTGATGAAACACAGCCATGGCCAGCAAAAAAGGAACTGTATTTTAAACCATAGCAAATCCCTTCTGTTAACTGAAAAGTAAAACTTAGCAATAAATGAATTAGAAAGCCAACACCAACTCAGAACAGTGCCTCTATTCCTCAAACTATAAAGCAGCTAAGAGTGCTTACAAAGTCAGTCACAGTCCTGGCAGCCTAACTCGGGGTGATTACCGACCCCACAAAATGTGTATGAAATGATAACCCAGAAGAAGATGACTATATCTTACTAGTTCCAAGCCAGAAACTACAGCCCAAGCATCACATTTATTATCATCAGGGGAACATGCATTTTCAAAACTGTCTGATATGACTCTCTCTTAAGTTAGTTGTAAGTATAAAAGCAGTTTGGGCATTTGTTTTCATTCACCAAAACACGCAAGTTAAGTTGGCTTTGTAAACACTTTTTCACCTATGCAGAAGAATATTTCGAATTCTGAAAGGAAAATATGCCACTCCATATCATAAATCTCATAGAAAAAAATAGTTGAGTCACTTGCAGATTGGTCCTTTCTTTCAATGACATCATTTCAAGTCAACCACCACAGCCACAGGAGTTTCTTCAAGGATGTAGCAGGCAATTCACTAGACAAATTCACTCCCCCACAGAGGAATATTTTTTTAAAAATGAACTAGGATGCAATGGAGGAAAGTTAAACACATTGGGGACTTTAAATTTAGATTGTTATCTTATGCAGTGTTATTTCATTTTGGTGATCATAGCAAACATTCACGTGACTGCAACACGAAATTCAGAGCTGAATGGGGGGGGATAAGTGGATCATGTTTGTATTTGAAGACTATTAGGAAACTTAAGGTTTCTTGTGAATACTTGTGAAACCATCCCCAGTTCTTAAATGGCACCAGATGTTTCCCCGACTGCTTTCTACTCTATGATGCCTTGTCCATGGTGGGCTAGGGACATTCATAGTTTAGAATCTTTACTATGTCACTCATATGATTTCTCTGTTATAATTATTTCTGTCTTTGTACTCTGTGGCTCTCTTTTTCTATTTCACAGGGAATGTGTGTCTTAGTCATAGTACCAATTCCATCTGTTGACATTTTTCTCCTCCATGTATTCTCTAGGACCCATGAGTAGTTATATACCCCAAATAATTGAACATAAGGTCTCAATTAAGTGCTTCCACACCAATAATCTCAGTAACATTATCACAGTGGCTAAAAGATGAATGTACTGAACAACGGAATGCGTGCAGACAGTATAGAAGTACCTGGCCATAAGCAGACAAGCGGTTCTAAAATGTGCTCTGCTCTGGATAAACCCTAAAAATACTATACAAGAAATAAACTTTGATAGTAAAACAACCAATTTCAAAAGGCCTGACATCATGTGGTTTTTAATTAAATAAAGTAAAACTCACAGAGGCAGAAAATTGTTTTAAGATTGCCAGGGTCTGGGAATAGGAAAGGAGATGAACTTAATGACTCCATGGTTTGTGCTTGGGAGGATGGAACCATCATGTTAATAGATACTAGTGGTAGTTACACTGTTGTCACTGCTCTTACGGCCACAGAATTATGTCCACAAAATGGCCCTCATGGTAACATATTTGAAACAAAAAAAATGCATTTCATTGAAATAAAGATTGAAAGTTTCTTTGTTCTGTTCTTTCTGTACCCAGCACTTTGCACAGTGGTGGTACAAAAAGAAAGCACTTAGCATGCAGTTTTGTGATGACTGGGACAGTTTTAAATCCAACGCCATGTTTGTCATTCACCCCTGTTGTTAACTACTGCGTGTGTGCACCGCATAGGCTCTTACACAATTTCAGGAGGCTTTGGATACAGTTGAACACAGTGCAGAGCTATACGCCAATAGACTATAATCCAGTACTGTGTATATGCAGAGACAAATTGTTTCTACTTAATACCTCTTTAAACATTTCTGGGATATACACTGAAAGTCTCATTCTGTTGTAATATCTTCTATACTCTGATAATATGTATTAGTTACTATGTCATTCACAGCAATGGTGGGACTAAAAGGAAAACAATAATTTTATATGAGATCATTGCTGTGTTGCTATTTTACATAGATCCCTGCTGAGAAGTTTACCACTCCTTTCTCTAGTTAGCACCTCTTGTATTTATCAAAAACCCACCAGGTTTCTAATAGTTTTCTTCAATTTTCAGTGTTTGTTTCAATTAGTGATACTAAGATTATTTATTAAAAGGAAAAGAGATGAAAATTTGCATCTGAGGATACCGTTTCCTTGAAATACCTCTCTTAGCTTCATTTCCTCTACTTATTCCCTAGCCTCAAGAATCCTATATCGGGAAATTTAAGCTTCTGAAATCTTATACTATTTCCATCTGATTCTGCCTACATACTTTTCATAGCTTTACAGGGCCTGTCCCCATTTTATACATAATTCTGTATACCTTAGATGTTAGAAAGCAATTATCCATGATTTTTTAAATGAAATGTGACATAGAAATAGAAACAGGGAAATACAACTTTCCAGAAAAAGAAAGAAAAGGAATAAGCAACAAAGAGACACATTCTGAATTGGTCTCCAAGGAAAAGGCATTCAGTCGTGCCTAAAGACATCTCCAAGGTACTTTAGATCTCAGATATTTATCTGAGACGTCTAGACATCCAGAAGAGCCCCAGAAGAAGCGAATACCCTCCTCTTTGCTCCTCCATTCTAAGAGCTAAGAATGATGGTATAGTGGTCCAGACTGCCGGGGTCATTTGCTGCTATTTTTCTGTAAACATCATTTCACCTGTCAGTATCTTCCTTGCTCTTTACCCCGGACCTCACTTTACTGAGACAAATAACCCACACCCCCAAAAGTCAGCATCACACTAAACCTGGTTTATGGTCTACTAGTCACACTGTTCAATTTATTTTAGCAAAAGTAAACGGAATATTTATTACCTTTACCGTGTTAAAGCCATGCCTCAGCATTGCCTAATGCAGTTTAAGCATTATGACTTGTCAGCTCACTTCCATAGGACTTAAAACATTTTTGAATTACCTTCTATTTTGAACCTGCTTCAAATTTTCAAACAGTATCTTCACAGTAAGATGTCTTTTCTCTTTATTCCATTTGTCCTTTGTTAATGGCTAAGGTCCACTAATGAGTGAGTACATGCCATACTCATCTTTTTGGGTTTGGGATATCTCGCTAAGGAT
>JAQHUG010000013.1:7550208-7561123 GCA_028555095.1 Dicrostonyx torquatus | reverse complement strand
TGCTAGGAAGGCAACCTACCCTTAAGAGCAGTTTATTTCCCCAGTCAGACTCCCTAGGGGGAAACTGAAGTTTTATTTGCAAGTTTGTTATCAACTGAAGATTGCTTCTGAGTTAGGGATGGGGGCATGTGTCTACTTCTCTTTTCCACTCTAGAAAAGCAGCTGCTGCAGACTGGTGCCAGCTCTATGCATTCAACCTCAGTTTCTGTGAGTCATATGCACAGTTTTCTTATTGATTTAGAGAGCCTGATTTTCTTGATGTCCTCCATTCCTCTGACTCCATATTCTTTACCTTTCCTCTTGAGCAGAGTTCGCTGAGCTCCTGGGACAGGAATTTGATGGAGATAGCCTATTGAGGGCTGAGTGTTTCAAGTTCTCTCACTGTCTGAATAATGTATAGCCATGCTTCTCTGTATTTGTTGCCACCTGAAGTAGGAGGAAATTTCTTTGATGATGGCTGAGCAAGGCACTGATCTATGAGTCATAAAAGATTCATTTTATTGCTATATTCTTTTAGAAGAATAGTCACATTTTGTTTTACTCTAGGCCCACAGGGTGTCTAGGCCTAGAGTCTTGTCACCCAAGCAATGCCGGGTATGTGGTCCATGGTAGCAAATAGGCATTAAGTCAAATCAGATACTGGTGGGCTACTCTCACAAACTTTGTGCCAGCATTGCAATAGTAAATCTTTTAGGACATCATTATAGATCAAAGAGCTTGTGGCCGTGTTGGTGTGTATATTTCTCTTTTGGTAATGTGTGAAGTGCCTTCCAGTACCAAAAATGCTAGAACTTAGGGGTGAAATCTCTAAGTAAGCACTAATGTGGTTTCTCCATGTTCGATGGGTTGAGTAGATATTCCCTTCTGCAGTGAGACCCTGGTCTCAATCTGTAGAGAGAAACCTATGATTTTGGCAGTAGCCCCATTTGTTTGTAGATTCCCATGGGACTCTGTGAAGAACAATTCAATTAGATGTAAGATAATTCCAGTAATGTAAGCTTAATTTGATGACAAGAGATGGCCAGTTGGAATTCTATCTCTCTTATCATTTGTTGATTTCACTTAGATTGCCCTCATATATGTATATTTTTGGAAGCTTCTACATTATTAGGTTTCAATACTACCTCTCAAAGGACCCTGAGTTTTTGTTGTGTCTTCTTGTATTCCACCCATCCACCTTTTCCTTCTCTTCCTCCTTTTGATTTTCCCATTCCAGCCTCCATTATTCATCCATAACTATCTATTCTATTTCCCTTTCCTAGGGAGATCTGTATGCCCCATCCCTAATACTTTACTCTATACTTTAATATCTGTGGTTATTATCATTGACAGTAATCATCCACATATAAGCAAGTACATACCATATTTTGTCTTCCTGAGTCAAGGTTACCTCACTTAGGATATGTTCTAGTTCTATCCATTTACCTCTGAATTTCAGGACTTCATTTTCTTTAACATCTGTTTAATGCTCCATTGTGTAACTGTACCACATTTTCCTTATTCATTCTATTCCCATCTTCCTGAGGAACTACCATTCTGATATTTCTAGTTAATGTACAAGTTTGCATTCTACCAGCAATAGATGAGTTTTCCCTTTACTCCACATTCTTAACAACATGAGCTCTCATTTGTATTATTGCAGATCCTTATTTTTTATTTAGAATTTTTAATACAATATTTTCTTATTTTACTGAACTATCCTCAATCCTCCATTCCTTCCATTCCTCCAACTTCCTGTACTTCTCCCTACCCCACCTCCCCATTCACTCCTTAGAAAGGTTAAGGCTTCCCATGGGGAGTCATCAATATCTGACACATCACTTTGAGGCAAGACCAAGGCCTTCTCCCACTGTATCTAGACTAAACAAAGTATCCCTCTAAAGAGAATGTGCTCCTAGATGCCAGTTCAATCACTGGGAATAAATTCTTTTCACACTTCCAGTGGCCTCACAGACCACTGTAGCTACACAACTGTCACCCACCCTCAGAAAGCCTAATTTGATCCTAAACCGGTTCACCCGCTATCAGTCCAGACTCAATGAGCTCTCACTAGCTCAGGTCAGCTGTTTCTGTGGGTATCACCATCATGGTCTGGATTCCTTTGCTCATATAATGTCTCCTACCACTCTTGGGCTGGTCTCAGGTAGCTCAGTCCAATGTGTCTCTGTAGATCTCTGCATCAATTTCTATCAGTTGCTGGTTGAAGATTCTATGATGGCAATTAAGGTAGTCATCAGACTGATTACAAGGGAAGACCAAGGGCTAATGAGAAACATAGCACTAAGGAATTCCCAGGAATCCTAAAATATGGGCCCAGCTATGACTCTAAGCAGCAGTGGAGAGAATGCCTAAATTGACCTTCCCTTTAATCAGACAAATCTTTAATTTCTAGGAAAATGGCCATCTTCATACATAGAGTGGGGAAAGATCTTTACAAAACTGATTTTTGCTTTATTACCTTTTGCTCTCTAGAATAACAAGAATAAATGTTACATAGCATATGTTACTTATGTCAATTTACATGCATAGGTGTTACTTATTAGGCTGCTAATAGATGCCAGTATTTTTCATAGATCATAAAACTGTCATAGAAATCCCTATCTGTGAACAGAACATAATCATGACAATTATAGCAAGATTTTTTACTGTAATAACACTGCAATAATTTTTGTAAGAAGTAAACACCTGACACAATAGTAATAGGAAACTAATTGAACAAATTAAGATGCATATATGAAATGCACACTATAAGGCTGTTTTATAAAAGATAAGCAACTGTCAGTGGGATGGTTCAGTGTATAAAATCACTTGCTATCAAGACTGAGGATCCACGTTCAAGATTACAAGTGATCTAGTGATTTTAAGAACCCAGTTGGTGGAAAAAAGGGAACAAGTCCCATGATCTGTCTATCCTCTGACTTCCATATGAGATGTGGTGCATATACTGTGGGTCAAGCAACAAGCACACACACACATATGCACACACACATACACAAATATAAACACATAAATAAAAAATAAATAGTTAAGTATATAAGCAGGTTCACACTATGTTAAATGAAATATGCAATTCAACTATTTTAAATTATATGACTTCCAAAGAGTTAATGTATGAATATATATTTGTAAATAGAACTTGATGAACATTTTAACTTCCTGTGAGACAAACAGGAAGGAGTTCCTACTGAATAAAACTGCAACGATGGGACCCAGCATGATTGCTGATTACAATCCAGTAATCAAAAATAATATTTATTCTAACATGAATATAGCACTGTGCAGAGAAATAAGGAAGATACATGATGTGGGATTCTCCTCTGTATGTTATGAATATGTTTTATTACCACTCATTAATAAAGAAACTAATTGGGACTATGACAGGGCAGGATAGAACAAGGAGGGAATTTCAAGCAGAGATAGAGGAGAAAAGAAGGAGGAGTCAGGGAGATGTCATCTAGCTGTGAAGGAGAAGGATTATTCTGGTTTGAGCAGTTGAGAAACAAATGAGCAGTCTCTACTTACAAATACACACTTTCCCAGAAGGAGCTTCCCATATATTTTATATGACAACCCTCTAAAGGGATAGATCATATTTCCTTCATCTAAAAAACTGAGTACATAGCACATGCCTTCCAAATAGTATAATGTGACAGAGGACAGATGAGTAATTTTTGCAGTGCAGAAACCCAGGATCACTGCCACAACTGGGTGATTACAGTCAACTCTGCAGGGAGAGATTACACGATGAAAGTGCATGTAACACCTGTATTACCACTGCTCACACTGTAGTTCTACCCCTCAGGAAGAAAGTAAATACCACTTAGGGATGTTTTAGGAAAATATTTTTGGAAAGGATTACATAATAGTATCATCAACATGTTCCAAATGAAATTTAAAGAGAAACAATTCCAACAGTAGCCTAAGAAACCAGATCAACTACTTGTAATGTGGAATCCTTGTTGAGAACTCAAGGCAAGGAGAAAAGCATTTGGAAAATTAAGTGGAAATATACTGTGCAATTTAATTAATTATGCTGCATCAACATCAGTATATTAATTGCAACAAACACACCATACTAAGGGAGGATGTTAATAACGTGGTATACTGGATATGTGCCATGTGACATGTCACTACATTTTCACACATTAATTCTAAGACAGTCCTAAATATAACAGCTTTTTTTCTAGGCAGATAAAAATAAGCAAATGTAAAAACAAAACAGTAGTATAGTCAATATGAACAATGTTTTAACTTTTGTAAAAAACAGAAGAAAACTGAATTCATATTTATGTATGGTTATGTTTACATAAATTCCAGAAGGAGGCATAAAAAGTCTTTAAAAGCAATTAACTCAATTGAGATTGATAGGAACTTTGTAGATCAGAGCTAGGAGAAAAATAAGTGTTTACTTAATCCATAATATTTTCTGAACTGTTAAAGGATATCAAAGAGTAACATAGCAAGCATCATGTGTACATGCCTTTGCTTACTTACCAGAGCAAGTTAAGTAACAAGACCTTGAGGAATTAAATCAGGCCAGTTGGAGCATCCACAGCAAAACTGACGGTTTCATAATAAAGTTAGAGCAATCAGACTTTTTTTTTTAGCTTTATAAGAAACAATATAATGGCAATTTCAAGGATCAATACAGTTGTCGTTTCCAGGATGCAATGAAGTTTTCAAGCTATAAAGGATATACAAGATTAATGTCTAAGACAAATTGACATGTTAAGCTTCCATATTTCAGCCGGGCGGCGGTGGAGCACGCCTTTAATCCCAGCACTCGGGAGGCAGAGGCAGGCAGATCTCTGTTAGTTCGAGACCAGCCTGGTTTACAGGAGCTAGTTCCAGCGCAGGCTCCAAAGCCACAGAGAAACCCTGTCTCGAAAAGCCAAAAAAAAAAAAAAAAGCTTCCAAATTTCCTTGACTTCTGAGGGAACATACAGACAAACAAAAAATGGCCTGAATGCTTCACCACCAGAGGGAATGTGTTGATATCTTGGGAACTTGAAGGCACATTGTGCTCCAGGAACCACTGGCTCTAACCTGAAATAACCCATGATGCATGTCTCTTAAGGCAACTAGGCCAGACTAGCTCCATGGGTCCCTATAATTGTACAAACACTTTGCCGAATAACTGACAATTTTTAAGGCACTGAATATGGCCATGATCTTAAACACAGCTTATCATGAAGGAAGGAAATAGGCTGAGGACAAGAAATAGGCTGGATACATCAGGATATGCTCAGAGACTCCTCTTTTCAAATTCTCAGGAAAAATCTCATTCTTTCTTCTTTTGTTTTTATAGCCAACCCTTGGCAAACCCAGACATCCATTAAAAATTTAGTGTGGTTTCTGGCATATGCTCACTCTAACATGTCTTCACCACTGTGTCTTTGACGTTAAGTGAGGACCTTAATATTAGGAAAAATTAGAGGTATTTAATTAGTTTTCTCATAATTATTCAGGAATATAACTGTTGTCCTCTCTCTAAGCTGAAGTAAACATAGTTCAAGGATAGAATAATCCCTTACAGTATGAAAATATACAAAGAAAACTCAAAGAAAGCAGGGATGGAGATTCACCACTCTACTTTTATCTAGAGAATGATAGAGTAAACACCTAGAAAGACTGACTTACCCAGCCTTTGGGGATGATTGTTGCTAAGATTTGATCCCACACTTGGGCCACTGGGACTGGAGTAATACAGAACCTGGGAGAATGAGGGTAACTTCTGCAACACAAACCCCTACAGAATCACCGTATCTGTGCTGCAAGTGCAGGATGGATGGATATCCACTTCTCTTCCACATAATCATCATTGCATGCTAGGCCTGCCCTACTCTTTTGAATTTGACCTTGCCAGAAAAAAAAAGAGTGAACTTTCAGACTTCACCTAATCATGAGACCTTGCCAGTTAACTTAGTTTCATTCTACCAGTTGATGCATATCAACATATCTATTTAGGAAATGTATTCTTTCTTTGAGGATTCTGTAACAGCTAATTTAATCTAATAATAACAATATTAAATAACCTCCAGTATTTCTTCATTTCAAATATATGGAAACTGAGACTTGTATAATGAAAATATTTTGGCAAATACCACAAAATTACTATCATCTACAACTATGTTCTGTTCTTTTTTGTTTCTCTTTTCAGATTTTGGAGATTTCCAAGGTACAAATAATGAACTAGTGTCAGAAATACAGGCTGTGGAGATATCTTCCACAAGTTCTGAGTTCAATCTCCAGAACACCAAAGACCATTGGTCTTTTATAGACCATTGAACACCATAAAGTTTGCTTATAATCTGAGCTTTCAAAAAGCAAGACTAGTTAGCTCATTGAGACTCACTGGTCAGCTGGTCTAACTGAAGTTGAGTTTCAAGACAGTGAAATACCCTATCTTAAAATATAAGATGAACAATCTGAGAAACAACTACCAATGTTGTCTTTAGAGCCTCTTTTTAATATTTAATCAACCATCTGAGAAAAGAAAGAAGCCCCGTTTGAAACATAGGGATGGGTAGATTTGAATAACGCAAGGCAAGGACCCGTGCTCATGACCTGAGCCCAGTGTTCTGGGTCTGGACATCCTCTTCAAGCCCTATATTTTGAGCAGTTTTCTCCAAACTCTGACCAGGAGTGGAAGGAGGTAAGGAAGAATTGCTGGAGTATTATTGTTATTTTCCATATCCTAAGTAATGATGGGCACATTCATTGAAATACAACTCTGATAGTTCTCCTACCTGAGAATGATAGCTCAATTATCTTCCACTTCAGTTCAAGTGGTGCATCTCTTAAAACTTTACAATGGAAACATTTACTTCAATTATTTTTTTCTTTTTTGTTTTTAAGTGAAAACATCCTTGTACCATTTCCCCTTTTTTCTCCCAAACTATATAAATACAACAGTACAACCCCTATAATATGACTTGTATGTATAGAAGTTCAAGGAGGGCTACTTTCTATTAGATAATCAATTATGCTCCACCCTACAGATGATTAAATCTCCCACTCTCGGCATTCCTTTATTGCCTGGAGTCCTTTGTTTAGGATTAGGGTCCTGTGTAAATATCTCCTACCTTGTTAATGTCTGTTGGTAACATTCTTGTTCACCATTCCAGGGCAGCTACAAACAGGAGGTCTCAAAAACATGGCTGCCTACACATGTATACATGTTCACATTTAAAAGATGAAATGAATATAAAAGGTTTCAGATTGTTTTCAAAAACAAAAAGTTAATTAGTAACAGCTCATACTTTCTTGGTAGGCTTGTTAGGAATGCAACCTTAACTATTTTTCCTCCTTTAGTTGTGGTAACTTAGGCTTATCATATGGTCCTTTCTTCTGAAAACAGTATTAAGTTTGCTTTTGCAGAAACATGAAGAACACATGAAAATATCCTTGTTCTGAAGGAAAATATCTGGTTACAATAATAAGTTGGATCCTCCAGGAGACAAACAGATGATGGGTTGGTTTTGGGGGAACTAATTTAAGAGTATTCTTTTAATCATCTCCTATGAGAAAGAAATGGAAGAATGGGATTAGGAAACTGAGTATGTATTTGAACCTACCAAAGGCCTCATAGTACCTCTTAGAGTGCCTGGGATTCAGTAGTCCTCAATTGTTGTCAGTTGACTGACCTGGTGCCAGTCACTCCCTCAATATATGCCCATGGATAGTGAATGAATTGAAATGTGGCAGCTGTCTCCTCCTGAGAGACATCCCTTTGATTTTTACCTATTCATATTGTTGATTGCAGTAGAGCAATAAGATCTTTATGAAAGGGAATATGGTGACATGTTCTGCTGCTGTACTCTTACTGAACCATCATAGTTACTTGATCCTTAACATCTCCCTGTTGATTAAATGGATTGTCATTTCACCAGTGATTAGAGGAGCTGCGTCTAAGAGTAAATCTTAACAATGCTGACGTAGAATCACAGCAGAACTTAGGCAAAGTGAGAAGCATTCTAATAGGCCCGAGGATATATGTGCTCATCATGTTTAAACATTTATTTAAATTTCATGAGAGCCCTTTGTTATAACTCACTCCATACTTGTAATTATGTCTCCTAATTGTACTAAAGGAGGACAGCTACATGATGTCCTCTCAGGAGAGAGCACAGACACATAGCCTACAATCACACACACACACACACACACATACACACACACACACAAACACACACACACACACACCTCAAAATAGCAATAACACAGATGAAAATGGTTTATTGTTAAACTGGTACTTTGTGCACTGAGATTCTTGGAAGGAAGTCTCACTCTCTTTTAATCAACTTCTTCCTGACTAAGGACTTCTCAGCCAAATGCAGACTCAGATGAAAGGATAGAGCCTATACTGCCTTAGACATGTACTGATAAGGAAATAGTCAGATATTTTTCTTTTGTTTTATCCTTTTCTTTTTTCATCATTCTGAGTTTAATCATTTTGAACAACAACAACAAAATGTATTTGTATAACTGACTCCAAATTAGGTCATCTTATTGTAATTTTTTTAATGTTTTTCTTCTGAAATTTTGAAGCAAAGTATCATGTATCTGAAGCTTGCCTACAACCCACTAAATAGTTCAAGCTGATCTCAAACTCATGATAAGGCAGGGAGCCTCCTGCCATGGCCTCCTGAATGTTGGCATAATGGACTATCCCCATAGGGCTCAAGTTTTGTTGTAAATCTATGTAAAGATTAAGATAACAAGTCTAATATATATATATATATATTAGTCTAATATTATATATATATATATATATATATATATATATATATATATATTACCCAAAGATTGTTCAGTCTGTGATGAACCTAGAATTCAAGTCAGTTCTTTTGATCCCAAGTGCATGGAAATATGGTCTCCCTTTAATGGAGAATGGGATATTTTCAAATAGGCATCCTTGCAGAGTGGGCAGGACCTCCTTGTCTAACTTATTCCACGACCATAGGGAAAAGCTGACTCAGCATGCTAGGCTGGACAGCAGCATGAATACTTAAGGGAGGTTTCTAAAAGGCTCCAGTTCACTCTAGGTCATGATGATGTACAAATAGTCCAACATCATCGATGTGGTGGATAATCAGTTCTTTTCAGGGTGGATGGCAGCGTTTAAAGCAGGGTTCAGAACAAAGTGTGTTGCTTGGCAGAGCATCATTACAGCTTTAGAGAAAAATGACCCATCATTTATTTTTAACTCTAGTCTCCCCACCCCACTCTGATCCCTAATTTAGTCCCAGGGTTTTCTCTTTAATTTTATAAAAGGGATTAATGACTTCATGGCAGCAGAGAACATAATGTACTTAAGAACTTCAGCCATATGACACATTATTGTAGCCGTGAATGAGGTATTTAGCATTTATATGGTGTTTATTTGCAGTGTGCCTATTCTGATCGCACATTCACACACACATTATAATCCTAATGATCACTTCGTGCTTTTCTATTTGTTATGCTTGTATTTGCAGCATTTGAAATTTGTAATATTAAGTAAAATTAATGCTCATGAAAGCTTGCAGCTGCTTAGTGTTTTGTACTTTGTTTTTCCCTGAGAGTCTCAGCTTCCTTTCCGGGGAACCAAAATCTAAGTCTATCACCAAAAAAGCCTTGGAAATAAGTTTAAGAACAGAGATTCTGGGTAGTCCCCCATGGATGATGGGTACACAAATGGTGGTTGGGTATTGACTGGTTAAGAGTTGTGACTACCATTTAAGTACACTTTTTATTTGAAAGGTCTATTTCTACAAATCTCAAAAACTTCAAATCCTTTTGAATAAGATATTATTCACTGTTTCAGTCTGGTGAGTGGAAAAATTTGGGGCATTCTGGTGCCTTCTTTCTTTTTTTTTTCAGAACAATTTCATTATTATTGTAAGAGACATTGCAAAAATAAAATGATCACTATACCAGGTGAAGCTTTCATTTCAATTATTATACTTTCCTACTCCATAATTTCTTTTTTTTATTGTTAAAAGAAAAATTTACATTTACTCCCCTTGTTCCCGGCCCTCCCGCTCCCCCACTGCCCCACCTCCTGCTTCCTTAAGATGGGGCAGGATACCGTGCCCTATGGGAAGCCCAAGGCCCTTCCCCCTCCATCTCAGTCTAAGAAGATGTGCATCCATATAGAATAAGTTCCCAAATAGCCAATACATGCAGAAGAGCTAGGTCCCAGTGCCATTATCATTGGTTTCCTCTTCTTTTCTTTGCTGTATGATCAATTATGAATTTTCTAGCTTCTTTGTTTTTAGGAGAGAAAATGATGTTGATAATAAGGATGATGGTAGAAATAATGATGCCGATGATACTGCTGATGATGGTTGTGCTTACCATAGTTATAGTAATGGTGAGATAGTGATGTTGGTATTGATGGAGATTATGACAATAATTACAAAAATGATGGTGGTAGTGGTAATTGCAGTGGTGATGGTAGTGATGACAATGAGAATGGTGATAGTGATTATCTTAAGTTTTCGATTGCTATGAAGAGACAAAAATGACCACAGTAACTATTTTACAAGAAAACATTTACCTGGGGCTGGCTTATAGTTCAGAGGTTTAGTCCATTATCATCATGGTGGGACATAATGGCATGCAGGCAGACATGGTACTGGAAAGGAAGTTGAGAATTCTACAATTGGATTTATAGACAGCAGGAAGAGAGAGAGAGAGAAGGTGCATAGTTTGAACATCTGAAATCACGAAGCCCACTCCCAGTGACACACTTCATCCAACAAGGCCACACCTACTCCAACAAGGCCACACATAGTGGTTTTGTTCATGATCTTTAAAATTAAATTATTGGTAATGATTGTTGTAGTGATAGATATTAAACTTATTATTTGGTTATTAGGTATAAATAAGAAAGCATATATGCATAATATATTGTCATTACAGTCACATA
>JAQHUG010000013.1:7520132-7530395 GCA_028555095.1 Dicrostonyx torquatus | reverse complement strand
GGGTAGTGGGGGAGCGGGAGGGCCGGGAACAAGGGGAGTAAATGTAAATTTTTCTTTTAACAATAAAAAAAAGGAAAAAAAAATAAAGGTCATGGAATCAGTTACTTTTCCTTGACTTTCATTTGGCATTAAGAACAGCCTCCTCTTGTATAAAGCTATCTGGTCTATTGCTGCATGCTCTCCTCCTGTGTGTGGCACTTCAGTATATCTGCACTGCAGTGCTCAACTGTGAATGTAGACAAGAAAGTTTCCAATCACATTTTCATGATGGCAGCATCAGATGCCAGTGATGAATGTCATTGTGTGTTTGCTTGTTTTGTTTCTTGGTGGGGGCTCATAGCTCCATGAGGGAGTCTATCAGTATCCAAAAAGTTATTTAGGGTTTCCAAACTCTACTTGTCAGTCACATAATGTTACTTCAGCCTTACCAAACATGCTGGAGCATTTCCAAACCCACAAAGATTTTAGAGATTGACTGATGTGGGAGGTCCTTTTGCCTTGGTTAATAAATAAAGAAACTGCCTTGGCCTGTTGATAGGGCAGAACTTAGGTAGGCTGGGAAAACTAAACTGAATGCTAGCAGATAGAAGGACAGATTCGGAGACAAGCCATGGAGCCACTGGAGATATATGCTGGTAACTGTACCCTGTAAAACAGAGCCACGTGTAGATACAGATAAATAGAAATTGGCTAAATTAATATGAGAGTTAGCCAATAAGAATCTAGAACTAATGGGACAAGCAGTGATTTAATTAATATAGTTTCTGTGTTATTATTTTGGGTCTAAGATATCCGGTTGGCCAGGAACCATCAAGCAACCCTCCTCCAATAAATAGGCCTCACTTTTTAATCATAGTAGTAAAAAGAAATAAATTAAACTTGATTTTAAGTTTTGATAATCATATACACATCTATTTGTCTAGGTTCTTAAAACCAGTTATCTACCAAGCAATGTAGCAAGTAGAAAGTAGTTTGCCTGCAGGAATGACATCTATCTAACATCTCAGTTTTTCAAGGAATGTCATGAAGATTATTATAGGAAAAGTTCTAGTCTGTATTTGGAGCTGCTGATTTCAAACTTTGTAACCTCTGGTCAAGCATTTTCAGTCTTATACTTAATGACCTTGGCTTCATAATAGAGGTGAAAACAAATAACCTTTCTTTCTTACAAGTTTAGTTATAAACAAAACATGTTGACATATGGTAAAACACATATAGATTTTATAAAATTAATTATTGTATGCATTTAATAAGAATTTTATATTATATAGATTCTATACCAACATGTCCATGGTAACTGAAACATCTTTCTTCTTAAACAACTGAGTCAAATTTGGAGGCCTGGGAATTTGAAGAAGTAACAAACACATCTTTCACTTAGAAGTCATGGATTCTAGTACTGTGATCAAACACCATGACCAAAAGCAGCATGTGAAGAAATGATTTATTTCATTTTACACTCCCACCTTATAGGACGTTATCAAATGACCTATAGAAATGGATTGAAGCAGAACTCATGAGTAGTGCTGATTATTGACTTGCTCTCTATGACTTCTTCAACCTAATTTCTTATAGCATCTAGTGTAGTAAAAACGCTGCTTTTTTTGTTTCCCATCATCCCAAACTCCTGAAATAACCACACAGAAAGTATATTAATTAAGTCACTGCTTGGTCAATTATTTAAGCATATTGTTAGCTAGCTCTTTTTAAAAAAAAAAAAAAAGATTTATTTATTATGTATACAATGTTCTGTCTGTATATATGCTTGCTGGCCAGAAGAGGGCACCAGATCACATTACAGATGGCTGTGAGCCACCATGTGGTTGCTGGGAATTGAACTCAGGACTTCTGGAAGAGCAGTCAGCGTTCTTAACCTCTGAGCCATCTCTCCAGCCCCTTTAAATAATAATGAATTTTTTTTAGGTTAGCTAGCTCTTACAACTAGAATTAACCCATCTCCATTATTTTATATTTTACCACGAGGCTCATGGTCTATTGGCAAGGTTTCAGCATATCTGACTTTGGCAGTGGTTCCATGGCTTTCCTCTGACTCCACTCCACCTTCCTTATCCCAACACTCAGTTTAGTTTTCCCTTACAAGCTCTGCTCTGCCCTGCTCTCTTATAGGTTCAAGGATGAAGGGGTGTGGTCCCTTGGCCTGTGGCCACACCCTGCTGCCGCCCCCAAGGGTGGTGCCCATTATTCAGGAGATCTATAAGTGCTGGAGATCCAGGCGGGAAGCTCTCTCTGCGCGGATCGCCGACCTGCTTGGCCTGCCTGAGTATTCTCCGGTTGGGTATCGTATCTTGTGAATACCTCTTGTATTATTCTTCTTAATAAATCACACCCCTTCACAAGACAGTTTCTTTAAAACCAAGAGAAGTTATAGCATACAGAAGGAAATACCATATCAATCTAGGTCCACTTCACCAACCACTGGAAGGTTAGTACCACTTCCAGTAAGCTGGGCTCTAGCACATCAAGGATTATTCAAGAAAATATCTCTAGGATTGAGCATAGACGAATCTGGTGGGATCATTTTCTCTCTCAATTGCTGTTCCTTCTCCTTAAATATCTACAGTTTCAATAACCAGGACATTGACTTCTTGGCAACTTGATATAAAAATACATTGCTATTAAAACATAAATTTTCTTTTCTTGTTTATTCCCAATATTTCATATTAATATCAGTTTCTCAATAGAAAACTCATTGCAACATTTGAAAGTCTTACAGACTTTAAAAATGTAAAAAATTTAAAGATTCTATCTTTTTACAACAACCACAATTTATTTCAAATTTCAAAGCCTCTCTAAAATATCCAAAACTTTTCTAAAATTTCCAAAATCCATAGAAAATTATAAAACCTACCTAAAATCCAAAAATCTCTTAACTGTAGGCTCTGGTAGTCAAAAGAGAAATTAAATATCTTCTTATTTCAGGAGTGTAGAACCAGTACATGGCTCATCCAAATAAAAGTTAAAACAAAAGCTAAACATATAAAGCCCAGGATAAAATACCTGATATTCATCAGTTTTCAGACTCCAAAGGAGGGCTTGGCAGCTTCATTTCTCTAACTCTGCCATCCACAGCAAACACAGATTGTCGTTTGTACTCATCACAGCTCCATACCACACCTGCTGCTGTCCTTGGATGTCATACATTGTACTGATCTCTCTAAAACTCCCAAGTTCTTTGCTGTACCTTCTCTATGCTGAAGCTCCACCAATATATTCTTCTGAGGACTCTTTGGGGATTCTGAACCCATAGTATGAGGTCAAGCCTCAACTTCTCTCCCTGAACCCTTCAATCCTGGGGTGCTGTGGGATAATTGTTTTACCCTGTTAAGACTTGTTTCTTGTACTTGTTTAATAAAATGCTGATTGGCCAGTAGCAGGAAGTATATGTGAAGCAACCAGGCAGGAAATACAGGCAGAGCAATGAGAACAGGAGAATTCTGGGAAGAGGAAAGATGCAGTCTGCAGTTGTGACCCAGCCACAGAGGAAGCAAGATGAGATTGCCACACTGATAAAGATACCAAGCCACTTGACTAACACATGCAACAATTATGGGCTTATATAAGTTATAAGGATTAAGAAGAAGCCTGAACTAACAGACCAACCAGTTTATAATTAATATAATAGACCTCTGAGTATTTCTTTGGGATGAATGGCTGTGGGACTAGGTGGGACAGAAACCACTCTCAACACTGGGGGTTCTATAGCAACTGAGCCTAAACTTTCACCAATGGCCTTTCTTGTCTTCTCATGGTGCTAAGTCTTAGATTATCATCTTGACCCCACATGCTTTCAGAACCAGAACCAACTGGGAAACTCTTACACAACAGCTGCCATCATGAGTTACAGCCTTGGTCCTATCTGAACCAAGGCTTCTGTGTGCTGAATCAAAATTATATGGGTCTCTTCTTAATCACTACTAGTTCTAAAGCCCAGCTGATCAATGTTGATTTTCTCAACAAAGGAAATATTTCACTTTAATAGTTCTTGTCTCTTGTTAGTCACATCTGATTCTTCAGCCATAGTTGACCAGAAATACTGAATTTTTTTAATTCAACATGTCAAAAGGCCCCAATAGTCTTTATGAGACTCTCTAATATCCCACTGACACATCACAAGCCTGGCCACCATCTTCTGCACTGCCTTCAGCATTATGTTTTATGTTCTCATACAGATCATTGATGTCTGAGTACTCAATGGCTTTCCTTAACCAACATTAAATCCTTCAACAAGTCTTCTAAAAAAATATGGCCAAGTCTCTCACAATAATACCTTATTCCTGGTACCAATTATTTGTCTCAATTAGGGTTCCTATTACTGTGATAAAACACCATGAATGAAAACATGTTAGAGGAAGAAATAGCTTATTTCTTCTTATGCTCCAATGCTACAGTCCAAAGTTGAAGAAGATGAGGACAGGAATCTCAAGGGAAAATTTGAAGCAAAAACAATGGAGGAATGCTGCTTATTGACTTGGTCACCTTGACTTGCTAAATTTCTTTTATTATAACACTCAAGAACTCCTACTCAGAAGTGGCACTGCCACTAGTGAGCTGAGCCCATCCACATCAATCATTAATCAAGAAAATGTCCAAGAACCTACCCATAGTCCAATCTAATGGGGCCAGTTTCTTTTCAATTTAAGTTGACCCTTCTTCAATGGCTTTTGCTAAGGTCATGTTGACAAAGAATTAACCAGGGAAACTTCCCTTTTCTTCTTACATCCTTTCTTCCAAACTATTTTAACTCAATTTATATGTAAGGTATTTGCCCTTCTCTTGTTATTACTTTGTAGTCCCTTAGAGAGCTCAAACTGGAATATGAACAGACTCTTCTGTGTTAACTACAAATTAATTTGACCCAATAAAATATACATATGGTATACTTCATACCAATAAAATTTTAATATTCTCCTATAACTTCTGATTTTTAGGGGAAATCAAATCTGTTACTCCTTTAGCTCCTACCTGATGTACATTCAGGTATATTTCATTAATAGGATATCAAACATTCAGGAATTACTAGGCTTTCATACCTTATTAAGATAAAGAGATTTCCACATTTAATATTACTCCATCAATTGCTAGCTGTATGTCTAAGTTAATTTTTTCAAGCTATATATTTTTAAACCAAACAAATAAAAGTATCCCATTCATGAGGTTATTACAATATTAAATGAATTATATCACCCAATATAATGTCTAATACAATGACAGCATATATAATTGATATCAGTGTTTATAATGATTAGATATCTTTTTGGAGAACCATCCATGCAACTCACATCTTTGAACAATCTCCAAAATTTGTTTTTTTCTCTCTCTCTCTCTCTTTAGTTCTTATTCAGTTTCTAGGAGCTTCTTGAAGGATGCAGACATAGAGAAATTCTGTATGATTAAGGGTGCACACAGTGGATTGTGATTATATTAGTTTGGAGCCTGAATCAGCAAGACAAAATCAGATCATTTGTTAAATCAGAAAAGCAGTCCCTGCAGAGAAAAAGCTAGATACAGTTCTTTCAAGAAAGGGCCCCATTTGTTTTTTTCAAAGGTTTATTCATAATTGACAATGTTCAAGGGCATCACAATTATCCAGTACCCTAATTTAATGAAGTATTTTGTTCACTAAAATGGGAGTTCCCACAATGTTTATTAATTCCACTTTTAATTCAGGTACAAACTACTTTCCTCTGAATGTGAATTTCATTTTTGCAAAATGAAATGAGTTGTAAGCTTTTTCCTTCCTTTTGAACCAAACTGTGCTGCTGCATTATGCAGACTAACTACACACAACTAACTCTTAAATTGTTCGAGAAAATATTGCTTATTAAGTGCAGGCAGAGAGAACAAAGGGCAGATTTCAAGTTCTGTGGCTCCTGATTGGAACTCAGGACTCAACATCACACTTCGTGGGGCCGAATGTTATGTGGCAGGCAGTAAGAGACACAAAATATTATTTGTAGGTCCTTATCTGTTGTCAGAGGGTTCCGTCACATCAGGTCCTGCAGTCGTTCAGTTCGAAAGAAACACAAAGAGGTCTACATTAATCATAAACTGATTGGCCCATTAGCTCATGCTTCTTATTAACTCTTATAACTTATATTAGCCCATTATTCTTGTCTGTGTTAGCCACATCGCTTTTTACCTTTTTCGGCAAGGCAGTCATATCTTCCTTCCTCTGTGTCTGTGTGAAGGTTGCAGACTGTGTCTTTCCTCGTCTCCAGATTCTTCTGTTCTCATCGTCCCATCTCTTCTTCCTGCCTTCTCTCCCCACCTATACTTTCTGTCTGGTTACTGGCCAATCAGTGTTTTATTAAAAAAAATGTCAGTGACATTATAGAAGACCATTGTCCCACAGCACTTAGCCAAGAACCCCATGATACTGAACTATTGGCACGTTGCAAATCACAACAATGCTCACATAATTTCTTGCATTTCTAAGTCAGAAGTTCAGGCAAAGACTTACTGAGTTCTCTGTTTGGGTTCTTAAGAAGATGAAATCCATGAATCAGACTATGACCATAAATGTAATAACTCCCCATGTATACAGGAGGTTGACAGTTTCTATCTATTTGTATTTCTCAGATAGAGTATCACATTTCCTTTCCAGCCATCAGGAAGGAGCTGCCCAGGGATCCTAAAAAAATCTCTATTAGCTCATTGTTTTAGTTAGAGTTCCTTTTGCTATAAAGAGTCACCACGGCCAAAGCAACTCTTATAAAGGATAAGCAATTTAATTGGAGTGGCTTACATTTTCAAAGCTCAATTTATTGTTATCGTGGTGAGACACAGCAGTGTGCAGGCAGATGTGGTACTGGTTACATCATGATCAGAAAGTAACAGAATGTAGACTGAGACACTGAGAGGTATCTTGAGCAAATATGAGACCTCAAAACTCAAATCCACAGTGACACACTTTCTCTAACAAGATCACACCTATTCCAACCAAGGCCACATCTCTTAATAGAATCACTTACTTTGAGGGCCACATTCTTTCAAACAACCACAATCTACTCCCTGGCCTCCAAAACTTTAAACCATGCCATAATGCAAAAAATGCATTCAGTCCAACTTCAAAACTCACCATAGTCTATAACAGTCTCAAACTGATTTAAAAATAGAAAGTGCAAAAACTCTGAGATTCACACAATCTCTTAACTGTAATCCCCTGTAAAATCAAAATAAAAAATCAAATCACATAATTCTAACATATAATGAAGCACTATAGACATTACCATTCCAAAATATAGGGAAGACAGCATGATCTATGTCAAAATTCTCTTCAGAACTCCAACTCTTTTCAGTTTTGTTGATTGCAGCACACTTCCGGTGCCACTCCCTCTTATCAGCTTTTCTTGGTAGGTATTGTTAAAGCCAGAGTTGCACTGAAGTTTCAAAGAAGTAAATGAGACTATAATGCCTGTGATTTGCAAGCCTCTTGCCCAAGGACAGGTAGTTCCTGAAATACTGGAAGTTATTGCGTATGGGAGATAACAAGTCACACATTTCACTTCTCTAAACAAGCTTGATCTATCTGCTTGTGCTTGATCATGTGTGGGCAGGAGGTTCACAGGAAGAAAATCATCAGGATGTACACTTGGCCCTGATTGAACCTGACAGGAAATACAATAAATTGTGGATTTTTTCTTCTTAAGCTTCTGCAAAATGTGATTCTGGATTAACATTTTCTGGAGGACCCCAGAGAGATTCATAGGACCCAAATTCTAAAACTTAACCCTCACTCTGGAACTCCACAGTTGAGGGGCTGCTTCAGGTTCCATGTGTCTTGAGGAGTTCCAAAGTTTTGAGGCTACCTTTAGTTTTCAGACTATCAGAGTGAACTTCCATGCTGAGACAAGCAGCAAGGATCTATGGAAGCCTTCTGGTGAGTCATAGGGCAGTTTTGTTTTGTGGGATCCCTGATTGGGATGTGCAGGGGTTTCAACAACACCCTCATATTTTTCATCCAGGGCATATACCAAGATGTTGCCTTCCCATCTGGTTCTGGTTGGAATCTTTTTGTTTGTTTCCCATGGAAAGTTTTGTTGGAAAGTTTTGTCTCTCCGAGTTTTCTAGTATGTTTATAAGTTTTCCTGCAAGCATGGAGCTAAGACAGAAATGGGTCAGATTTTTGCTATTTATGTGTGCTAGCTGCCAATGACCGCATGGTTGTGTTTATTGCCAAAGCTCAGAATTTATTTCTGAGCTCTCTGGTCACTGGATTCAGGAGTATGGATATCATTTTGGTGTAGGTGGCATTAATATTGTTTTATGCTGATCTTCTTTATTGGAAAACTGGCCCTAGAGTTAGACTATGGCTCTCCTTTTGCTAGACCCAGGCACACTTGTTTAAAAGTTTCCTTTATGTTGCTGTGTCAGCCTGAGCCACCTGTTCTAGCAATGGTGAAAAGAAAGTAAAGCAAAACATCCAAAAAAATTAGACTGGATTTATGTGAACATTCTATACCTCAAGATTTATAAGTTTATTTTGTTGGATATGGTTAAAAATCTGTAAAATCTGCATAAAATTATTAAAACTAGTAACACTGGGAGTTGATAATTAAAAACCATTGCATGGGTGATTTTAAAGGAACCATGTGTCATGATTCCATTTTTGTATTGCCATTATCTTTATGCAGTCACATGACTGGCAACCATCTTTGGTAAGGTTAGAGAGGGTAGATGTCATGTGATTAACCATCTTTGATCAGTCTTGCAGCCATCTTTGCTAAGACTGGAAAGACTGATGTCATGTGACTTTACCATCATCTTGATTAAATATGACCACATGGAAATAGGCCTAGCAAAGAGGCAACAACAGTTCTTGCAATTCTTTTGGATTAGGTAGATTTTTATATGATAATTCCTGTCCTGAAAACAAGGCTTATGAAAGATAGGATTTTACAAACAATGAAGGTATTAAAGTTGTACCTTCATGTTTTTATAAGCAAAAATGTATCTTTCCTGGCAGCTAAACTTTGTAATTTAAGAGTAACTCAGGTGAAAATTGTTTTTAAAGACATGAAGGGATCTTTAAAGCTGCTGGTTGTGATGATCCAGCCTCACAGACTACTACAGCCAAGACTTAAGAGAAGCTCTACACTTTTATATCACACAGAATGCAATGTCTCCCGGGATGTGACAATTATCCCAGTTCTCTTAGAGATGCAGTTCATAAGACGAAAGAAGCAGTCTAAAGAAACATGACCCACACATTCCCAAGAGGTTAGATGGATGGTTTCTGGTCATTTGCTTGTCGTTGATTAGGGGGGTTGATTGCAAGTTGTTATTCATTTTCAGGAGTGAAACTACACAAAAACAAATAGATTCAGGGATCTTTTTCCAAAAAGAGTGGGAGGGGTATTAAGAAATGGTAGATTATTGAATCTACTTCAAAAATAAAATTATAAGATAAACGGTAGATTATTGAACCTACTTTAGACTAAAAACACCCATCTACTGTCTCAAATATTTAACACTGGTATGAGTCTTTGCATATGGATACATTCCTAAAGTTATTTTTGATATATATGTTTCTACATTTGTTTAAGGTATTGTACCTATGAAACTCATTAAACAATGTAATATATAAGAAAGAAATAAAGGTTAGTAGTTATTGTTCTATAATAATCAAAATTGTAGTCATGTTTGGTTTGTTTGTTTAACGTTAAACCTAGATTTGCTTAGCTCAGATATACTTAATTGATAATGGTCCTCAGTCTTGTTATAGATCAGTTGAATGTGGTATTTAAAATGTTTAATAGAAGAAATCTTACTATGACAGACAGAGACTCCTAGATCCTAGCAGTGACCTCAACGTTTCCAAAGAAAATGATGGGGTACCACAATGTCTCCACCTGGATTTTGGTAATTCTAACCACTGGGCAAGAATGCTGCAATGTAGCACCTGTCACCAAGACCCAACCCAAACTGTGAACAACTAGAATACTGGAGAATTGATTGCCCCACTTTGCATAGACAGAGTAAGGTCAGTGTTTCTCATATTCCTCAACCATAGGAGTAACTCTCATCTTCAGGGCCTGGCATCTGAGGATTGATTCTGTCCTGGTATTTCTGCCCCAATGCCATAGAAACCACAGGCGCCTGGGCTAGCTTTCTAGGCAATGAGCTAGTCTCAGTAATTTTAATTGATACATAGGCCATCTGGTGGTGTAGGAGGGATCTTCTGTATTTTGTGTTGTTTTCATTGGTTAATAAAGAGAATGCCTTGGCCTGTAGGATAGGACA
>JAQHUG010000013.1:7427646-7441918 GCA_028555095.1 Dicrostonyx torquatus | reverse complement strand
TCTACTTGGACAGCTGATGTGGATTCCCTAGACTAAACGTCGTCCCCATGACAGCAAGAAGTAGCTTTGGAGAACATTGTCCCTTATCCAGAAAAATTTTGCTCTCATACTTTGGGACTTTATTAGGGGTTAATTATGCCTTCCCTATATTTAAGAGATGGGCGAGGGATAGGGGATTGATATTTTTATTGTCTGTAATTTTATGTCCAATGTCTGTTCCAATTGTATATAGGTATTTTAGAGCTAGATTGATCTTATTTAGACAAAAGGGGGAGATGAAGGGGAGTGGTCTTTGCCATTTCAGCTTATAGCCACACCATGCCATTAGCTAATTATTCCGCCCCCTAATTACTTGTTAATTAATTAATGGGGCTGGACCACCAGGTCCCAAGAGGTATAAAATGATAGGCCCACGTGGAAAGCACTCTCTGCGCGGATCACCAACCTGCCTGCTTCTTCGGAGGAGCTCTTTCTGATATAGTAATCTGTGTGTATTTTGGCCCCTATTAAACTGTGTGTCTTAAATAAAACTTCCACAACCAGTGATTGTTAGCTCCAGTTATCTTTCGGTAGTAGTTGTGTGTTACCCTTCCTTGGGTTATGCTGGTGGGGGGGTTATCAGATGCCTGTGTTATTGTGGGTGTAGTTAGCTTCCTTGGGTTGTGGCTTTCCTTCTAGTATTTTCTGTAAGGCTGGGTTTGTGGATATATGTTGTTTAAATCTGTTTTTTGTCATTGAATATCTTGTTCTCTCCATCAATCGTGAATGAAAGCTTTGCTGGGTACAGTAGCTGGGCTTGCATCCATGGTCTCTTAGTGTTTGCAGCACATCTACCCAAGCTCTTCTGGTTTTCATTGAAATGTCTGGTGTAATTCTGATAGGTTTTCCTTTATACGTTACTTGACCTTTTTCTTTTGCAGGTCTTAATATTTTTTCTTTGTTTTGTACGTTTTGTGTTTTGATCATTATATAATATGGGGATTTTTTTTTTCATCTAGTCTTGGTGTTTTGTAAGCTTCTTGTATCTTCATAGGAATATCCTTCTTTAGGTTGGGCAAGTTTTCTTCTATAATTTTGTTGAATATATTTTCTGTGCCTTTGAGTTGGAATTCTTCTCTTTCTACCTCTACTATTCTCAGGTTAGGTCTTCTCATAGTATCGCAGATTTCTTGAATGTTTTGTGTTAAGAATTTGTTGGATTTAGTGCTTTCTTTGACCACTAAGTTTATTTCCTCAAAAGAATATTCATCACCTGAGAATCTTTCTTCTATCTCTTGTATTCTGTTGGTTATACTTGTCTCTGTAGTTCCTGGTAGTTTACTCAGATTTTCCATTTCCAGAGTTCCCTCAGTTTGTGTTTTCTTTATTACCTCTATTTAAACATTCAAGTCAACTGTTTCCTTCACTTCTTTGCTTTTTCTTGGGTTTCTTTCAGGGATTTATTAATTTCTTCCAGCTTTTGTTTATCTTCTCCATTTCTTTAAGGGAGTTTTTCACTTCCTCTTTAAAGTTCTCCATCATTTTCATTAACTAACATTGAAAGTTGTTTTCTTCTATATCTCCTGGTTTAGGATGATCAAGTCTTCCTGTTGTATGTCCACTGGGTTCTAGTGGTACCATGTTGCCTTTTAGGATATTGGAGGAGTTCTTACATTGGGGCCTTCCCATCTCTTCCTTCAACTCTCATGTCCTTTTATGTCCACCAAAAATTGGTTTCCACAGAGCTAGCTCACAGGGAATGATGCATTGGGGGGCAGGGTAGATGGCTGTCTATAACTCTTTCTGAACTGGAGAGTAGAAGTAAAAGTAAAGCAATCGAAGAAGTAATTCCCAGAAGCATCCTGTTGTATCATAGAGTCTCTGTTTCTTCTCTTTCCCCTTCTTCCTCTCTCCCTCTTTTTATACTGACATCCAGTCATGTCTGCCTTGTTCCAGTTGTTCCTCAGATACCCTGTTAGAAAAAGGAAAGTTGAAGGAAACTAGCCTGATCTGAAAGCATTTCACACACCACAATGTTCTCATAGCAAATAATGTCTATCTGTATGTTATTAACATGTAAATGTGTCTTAGAAGACAGGTGTTTGAGGAATAGACACCATTATATAAACATGATTGGAGAACTGAACTTTAAATCTACCAGAATTTATTAGAACAAGGAGCAAATACATACATAGCAGGAAATCGAAACTGAGGTTTGTGTATATCAGGAGTAGATAGAGTCATCATAACACACACATCAATTTGCAACCACAGAAATACTCATGAGGAGAAAGGAAACTAACACACCATAGATGGAGTGAAAAAGGCTATGTCACCAGAATCAGGAGCAGATGGGACATGTCTAGACAAAACAAATACCCACCTTCAAGTCTGTTTTGTTTTGTTGTTGGGATTCCTTGTTGGTTTTTTACTTGCTTTCCATATCATAGTATTCACTTATGAAATTAAGATGTCAGTATAAGCATATATGCTTTTGATAGTATATCAAAACTTTCTAAGCACTGTAAAGAAATAGCTATTTATTAATGGGATTTTAGTCTTCCAAGTATATTTAGGTACAATGTGAAATTCAGTGCTGTCCTTATTGGTATTGAATTCTGTTAAGAACTGAGCACAGCACCCTCTAGTCTGAAAGTAGAATTCAACCTCAGAGCAGCTTCACTGCCCATAATTACGCTGCCACTGTACACACGAAAGACAATCATCACTACCACATTTCAATTTTATTTACCCAAAGAAATAAAGATATAGGACATAGTTCTCACATGTTCCAGTAGTAAAAGGAAAAGCTTAAAGGCATAAACATAATGACCTCAGGAATAAGTGTGACCCTTTTTATATTGCTCAGTTATGGGAGGTTGAGATGCTCTAAATGCAAGCAGAAATTTAATATTCATAACGTGTTATTAAAATTTGAAACTTTAATAGATACCTAGAATTCTCTCTTTAATGCATTGTTGGAGAGTGTTTCATCTGGACACTTTTGGGCACAGTCATTGTTTCTCGCCATTGGATATTCCAAACTACCTCAGAATTTGTCAGCAACGAGGCCATTATAAGATGTGGCCCTTTGATCTTGAGTCATGTGTATGAGCCAAAATAAACCTATTATTTATTATTTTTCCAGGTTACAGCATTTCTTTATACATAACAAGATATTTAAGATTTCAGTGTCTTTTTAAGTGTGTCGTACTATTAAAACTGTGGGGTTTCCCTATAGAATGAATTAATACAAAGTAAGCCCAAAATATAATGATTAAATAGTGATATTAAGTATACTTATTAAGCTTAAAAAAGCCAATAATACAGTTGATGTTTTTATTACCTTGATTTCTGAAAAGTAAAATAAGTTAAGTATTGCTTGAAGATATGAATTGTCTGCAATGTTAGTAATCCGAGTTGAAATTTTGCTCACTAAGGTGTGGAGGATCTGCAAGCAATTTTTTAGTGGATGTGTTTGATCTTGTGCTCTGAAACAGCACCATTTGGGCAATCTTCAGCAACTTGTTCAGTGGTATACAATCCAATTCATCTCTAAGTCAAGTTTCAAAATGTCGAAGTTAATGGTGAAGCTGTCCAATCTTGTGATCAGAAAGAACATTTAGGCCAGATATGGTGGCTCACGTTTGTAAACCTGGTACTTAGGAGGCTACTGCAGGAGAACTGGCATGGTTTAGAAGCTACACTGGGCCATATAAGTTCCAGGCCAGGGTGGCCATAGATTGAAACAAAACAAAAGCCCACTCACTAAATATATGACTTAGGAAAAAGAGAAGCATTTAGCAACTAAAGAAGAAGTTTAATTATATTTCTATTTTGAAAAAGAAATGTGTTTCTCATATGGCCAGAGGAGATTGTAAAAAGAGAATGTGAGGAAGCTTCAGGTTTTATAGGATAAAATACAGCCTTATAGCAATATTCTGAGTTATGTTCACACTGTATCACAGGAGGGGATTTTGTGCCTGGCACTATAATAATGTCCAAAAGTCCATGACTCAATGAGTAAAAGGCTTATGGCCTGGTATTGTTTTTTTGGCTAATTGGTCAAATCCTTTTCAAAATATTTATGGTTATACCCACCCACAAAACAGGGAATTACTTATTTACAGAATCCTCTTTGGCAGTGGGTAACACTCAGTGGACAGACGCATAACCGAACAAAACGTTGAGGGAGAACACTGGGGAGGGAGGGATGTACATACATTCGTATTTTATTATGTCCATGCGTGAAATTCTAAAAGGTAACAAAAAGTTTTGAAACCTTGAAAAAAATCTACAATTTTATTTTTATGTTTCCTGCTTCCTTAATTAGGATAAATCATGATGCACAGTGATGATGTGTTTTTCACCAACCTTTATGTAGTTTCATAGGTTGAATATTTCATCTATTTTCCCTGTTACTCTTCTATGTCATTTCTGGTGTCAGAAATGGTCTCTGCACTTACTGCTGCATGCATTCCTGGTTGGTTTAATATACTTGCTCACACTAGCCCATACCTTTCAGCTTCATTAAACGTCCTGCCTATTGGTACATTTTCATGTTTTTTTCCTGATTTGTTTCTGTCCTTTTAATAGAAATTAAGATGCCTGTAAAATATTTCTACTCTTTTTGACTATGTATTAGACTATTGCCTCCATCTAGATATTTCTTACAGGAAATTACAAAGTTCAAACTTTTTCTCATTATACAAACTATGACAACAATCAAATAAGTGCAGGTATTTTGTTATGAGTTTCCAACATATACAAATTTATTTCAGAATTTTAGAATATTTTTAATGTACAAAGAAAACTGAGAAGGATGGAAAATGATTATAGACTTAAAGAAAAGAGAAAGAGGAGATAAAGAAGAAAAAACGTGTTGATATTTTTTTTCTGTCCTTTTTGTCTTTCGGCTACTGTAAAGTTCATAAGGCATATCTATCTCCTCCACAGCCCTCTGCATTTCAACCTCACCAAACAGCCGAGAACACTAAAGAGGTTAGATATAACTGTTGTGACTTGTCTCCTCTGAAGAAAGCTCTATTTGAAAGTTGAAATTAGATCATATATCATGCTAGTGTTTGGGGAAAGGTACCCTGCCTGCTAGCCAAGCTTCTCAGGAAATATGCAGGATGACTGATGTCCTGGCCCTGGGTGAGAGGCAAGGAATCTGGCCCCCTTCATTTCACTCACCATTTATAATCATCGCAACTTCCTTCAATCATTTCCCTCTGACTTTATGAGCTGCTAGCTTTCCAGAAGGACATGCTTGATTCCTTCCAAGAACCTGGTGTTTTGGCAATGTTTGCTGGCCTTGTTTCCAATAACTCAGCCAAACAGGGGGAAACATATTCAAAGGGTTGTGGTGACTTACACTTTTTTGGGGTGTCATTTTTTTAATGGAGCTCAAAGCTAACCACTAAGTTATGTATTAGCGATGGCTTCAGGTTGTTCTGTGCTGATGTTCACTTTAAGTGGAACTTCACATAAAGTTTTACATTTTTACTCTCAATTGAGGGATTATTCATTTAATCACCATAATAAACAATAAACTAAGACAGGCTTAAACAAGAAATAAGTTAGATGTATATCCTCTTTCATGATTAATGTGTCCTTGTGTTTGCATTCTGTCTTTCTTGGTCTCTGTAGTTTAATAGCTTTGCCATTAACATGTCAAAGACTCTGGATAAGGAATCTTACAGAAGAAAGAGTTTGGGTTATGGTTCCAAAAAAATACAAGTCCATCACATTGGGAGAGCATGGAAGAAAGCTTGTGAGCACAGCAGTTGGAGTAGAATATTGAGAGCTCTCACCTTGAACTTTAATTGGCATCTTGGCACAGCTTAGATTTATTTGAAAGCAAAGCCTGGTTGGGGAAGGTATATGTCAGACACGTCCCCTACAAGGAATTGCTATGACTATTAATTGATGAAGGAGTGCTTCGTCCATGATAGGCAGCACCAATCCTTTGTAGGTGATCCTGAACTATATAACAAATCTAACTAAGCATAAACCTGTGAGTATGCAAGTTAAGAATAAACCAGCAAACAATATCCCTCTATGATGTCAGCCTCCAGACACTAGCTTTGAGATTCTTCCTTGACTTTATCCAGTGATAGATTATGACCTGGAAGTAAAGTGAAATAAGCCCTCTCCTTTCCCAAGTGGTTGGTTGTTACAGGAACAAAATAGGAATAAAATATTTCAATATGACATATATGTGTAGATATGTTAATGGCATTCATGTCTTATATATGAATATATTACTTTCAAAACTGTGTGCACTTGAATATATACATGCTGATACATAAACACACTTGGGTCTTTGAAACCACAAAGCATGACCCCAGTAACACGCTTTCTCTGTCAAGGACATACCTCCTAGACCTACTGAAACAGTAGGTCTGTAACAAAAATTACTTTATGCTAGGTATTTTTAACCAATAATCAATTAATTGTTCATGGTACTGAAGTTTAAAGTTCCAAGACAAAGCTCCAGTAGATTTAAATCTAATAATGCTACATTTCCTGGTTCACAATTGGTCAAGACTTTGTTGTGTCTTCACAGAGTGGGAAGAGGAAAGAGCTCTTCTGAAGCATTTCTTACAAAGGCATAAATGTCAATCATGAAGGATTTGCCTTCATTTCCAGGCACCTCTCCAAAGTCTTATCTCCAAGTATTATATTAGACATTTGACTTTACCAGGACCCAAAGCACACAACAGATTTTTGCAAGCCAATCAATGAAATAAACTTAAGAATGAATGTGGGCATATTCACTTGCCGTCACAGAAGTAACTATTACCAAATTTGACTGCCTACAGAAAAGTTCAATATTTGAAATATAAGATACATTGAACAATGACCTTTAAGACAAAGGATTATAGGTAAGAGGAAAGGGAAGAAAAATTGTAATCAGGATATATTATATGAGAAAATAATTAGTTTTCAAAAAAGGAGAAAAATCATAAAATAGACAAGAAGAAATATGCAACATCAGCTGAAAGATTATTCATAAGTCACAATTCAGAGTAGCCTGAAATATCATTCAGTTGAGAGAAATTTGGGAATCAGAGAGGCACAGAGCCCAGAGTTTGTAAGCAAGAATCTCAGAGGACTCACCTGCCCACACAAACAAATCCACTTAGGTTGGTTTTGTCACTCCTGTGAATTATATTTACTAATGTAATTTAAAACTGGTATTATGAATTTTTCTCAGAATTGCTATTTACTCTGATTTCTAGCCTTGTGATATTTCCATAAATATGCACTTTTGTTTAACCATTGTTACAGTGATGTCACTTCACACCATTTATTTTAAGCAGGTCCCAGTCATTCCATATCAATTGAAGTCTAATTAGAAAACAGTTACCTTACGTGTTAAATCAGTCCCATAGTATCCTAATGTAAACCATTTAACTTAATGTAGTTATCAAAAATTGAAACATTTAAAATACTTTAATTTTTATTGACTATATTGAGCTTTACATTTTTTCTATGCTCTCTTCCTCCCCCCCCCCTTCAACCTTCTCCCATGATCCCCATGCTCCCAATTTTCTCAAGGATGATGTTTCTCTGATTTCTTTCTCGGCCCATTTATCATCGGTGTAAAGGTGGGCTACTGATTTTTTTGAGTTGACCATGTATCCTGCTACATAACTGAAAGTGTTAATGAATTGTAGAAGTTCCTTGTTAGAATTTTTGGGATTGCTTATGTAAATTATCATATCATTTTCCAATAATGAGAATTTTACTTTTTCTTTTCTGATTTGTATCCCTTTGATCTCCATTTGTTGTCTTATTGCTCTAGGTAGGACCTCAAGAACTATATTGAACAGATATGGAGAGAGTGGTAAACCTTGTCTTGCTCCTCATTTGAGTGGAATCACTGTGAGTTTCTCTCCATTTAGTTTGATGTTGGCTGTTGGTTTGCTGTATATTGCTTTTATTATGTTTAGGAATGTTCCTTGTATCCCTGTTCTCTTCAAAACCTTTATCAAGAAGGGATGTGGTATTTTTTTGAAGGTTTTGTCAGCATCTAATGAGATGATCATGTGATTTTTATCTTTCAGTTTGTTTGTATGATAACCTACGTTGACAGATTTTCATATGTTGAACCATCCCTGCATCTCTGGGATGAAGCCGACTTGATCATGGTGGATGATGGTTCTGCTGTGTTCTTGGATTTAATTTGCCAGTATTTTATTTAGTATTTTTGTATCAATATTCAAGAGTGAGTTTGGTCTGTAATTCTCTTTCTTAGTAACGTCTTTATGTGGTTTGGTTATCAGGGTAATCGTAGCCTCATGAAAAGAATTTGGCAATGTCCTTTCTGTTTTTATTGTGTGGAACAAATTGAGAAGTATTGGTATTAGTCCTTCTTTGAAAATCTTGTAGAATTCTGAGCTGAAATGATCTGGGTTTTTTTTTTTTCAGTTTGGAGACTTTTTCTATTTCTTTAGCAGTTACAGCTCTATTTAATTTGCTAATCTGGTCTTAATTTAATTTTTGTAAGTGATATTTGCCCAGAAAATTGTATATTTCCTTTAAGTTTTCCAAATTTGTGGAGTACAGATTTTCGAAATATGAACTAATGATTCTCTGGCTTTCCTCAATGTCTGTTGTTATGTCCCCTTTTCATTACTTATTTTGATAATTTGAATATTGTCTCTCTATCTTTTGGTTATGTTTGTCTATTTTATTGATTTTTCTTGAAGAACCAACTCTTTGTCTCATTGATTCTTTGCATTGTTTTCTTTGTTTCTATTTTGTTGATTTCAGCTCTCAATTTGATTACTTCCTGCTATGTTGTAGGAGGAGTAGCAGGCTGCATCCTGCTGCCCAGCTAGCTTAACACCCCAAAATAATTACACAGAAACTGTATTAATTAAATTACTGCCTGGCCCATTAGCTCTAGCCACTTATTGGCTAACTCTCACATGTTAATTTAACCCATCTCCATTACTGTGTATTGCTACTTGACTGTGGCTTACCAGGCATCAGTCTAACCAGCGTCCATCTCAGACAGGAGAACCATGGTGTCTGCCACACTGCCTTTTTACTCTCAGAATTCAGTTCTGTCTACTCTACCTATCTATCTAAGTTCTGCCCTATCAGAAGGCCTAGGCAGTTTTTTTTTTATTTAACCAATGAAAGCAACACAAATATAGAAAAACCTCCTACACCATTGCCATCTACTTGTTCTGGGTGGGTTTGATTTTCTTTTTTCTAGTTTTTAAATGTTCTGTTAATTCACTAGTGTAGGATTTTTCCAGCTTCTTCATGTAGGAATTTAGTGCTATGAACTTTGCTCTTAAGACTACTTTCATTGTGTTCCATAAATTTGTGTATGTTGTGTGGTCATTTTCATTGAATTTTAGGAAGTCTTTAACTTCTCCCTTTATTTCTTCTTTGACTCATTGATGATTCAGGTGGTCATTGTTTAATTTCCATGTGTTTGGACTTTCTGGAATTAGTGTTGCTGTTGAATTCTAGTTTTAAGTGGTGGTGATCCAAAAAGATGGATGAGGTTATTCTATTATTTTTGTATCTGTTGTTGTTTGTTTTGTTACCTAGTATGTTGTCAATTTTTTAGAAGGTTCCACGAGGTATAGAGAAGAAGGCATATTCTTTTCTGTTTGGATAGAATGTTCTATAGATGTCTGTTAAATTCACTTGAGTCATAACATCTGTCAGTTTCCTTATTTATCTTTTAATTTTTTTGTCTGACAGACCACTCTAGTGATGAGAGTGGAATTTTGAAGTCTCCCATATTAGTGTGTAGGTTTTAATGTGTGATCTAAGCATTATAAGTGGTTCTTTTACATATGAGGGTACGCTTGTATTCATAGCACAGATATTTGGTGTTGAGATTTCCTCTTGACAGATTTTTCCTGTGACTAATATTAAATGTCCTTTTTTGTCTCTTTTTATTGATTTTAGTTTGAAGTCTATTTTTTTTTTAGATATTAGGATAGCTACGCCAGCATGTTTCCTAGGTCCATTTGATTAGAAAATATTTTCCCAACCTTTTACCTTTTACTCTGAGGCAGTCTCTGTCTTTGAGGTTGAGATATGTTTTTTGATGTGGCAGAAAAATGGATTCTGTTTTCGTATCAAGTCTTTTGTTAGCCTGTGCCTTTTTATGTGAGTTGAGTCAATTTATATTAAAGGATATTAATGACCAGTGCTTACTACCTCCTGTTATTTTAGTTTTAGTTGTTGGTGATGTTGGTTTGTGTGATTTGCTGCCTTGAAATAATATATTGCCTGTGCTTCTGTGGATGTAGCCAACTTCCTTAGGTTGGAGTTTTCCTTCTAGTACTTTGTGTATGATTGAGTTTGTGGCAAATAATTGGTTAAATCTGGTTCTGTCATAGAATATCTTGTTTTGTCCTTCTACAGTGATTGAAGTTTTTTTCTGGGTATAGTAGTCTGGTCTGGCAAATGTGGTCTCTTAATGTCTGCATAATGCTTGACCAGGATCTTCAGATTTTCATTGTTTTCATCAAGAAGTCAGTTGTAATTTTGGTAAGTCTGACTTTATATGTTATTTGGACATTTTCCTTTGCAACTCTTAATATTCTTTCTTTATTCTGTATGTTTAATATTTTGATTATTATGTGGCAGATGTTTTTTTTAATCTAGTCTGTTTGGTGTTCTGTAAGCTTCTTGTATCTTCATAGGCATATCTTTTTTTAGATTGGGAAAGTTTTCTCCTATGATTTTGTTAAATATATTATCTGTGCTTTTGAGTTGGACTTCTCCTTTTTCTATACCTATTATTGCTAGGATAGGTCTTTTCATAGTGTTCCATACTTTTTGGGTATTTTATGTTAAGTTTTTGTTAGATTTAATGTTTCCTTTGACCAATGAGTCTATTTCCTCTACTGTATCCTCAACACTTGAGATTCTATCTTCCATCTCTTTTATTCTACTCTTTATGCTTGCATTTGTGGTTACTGTTCATTTTCTCACAATTTCTGTTTCTATAATTGCCTTGGCTTGTATTTTCTTTATTGTCTCTATTTCAGTTTTCAAGTCTTGAAAAGTTTTTTTTTTTTATGTGTTTGATTGCTTTTTCTTGGTTTTCTTTAAGGGAATTTTTGATGTCTTCCAATTTTTTGTTTGTCTTCCTCCATTTATTTGAGGAAATTTTTTATTTCCTCTTTAAGGACCTCAAATATTCTCCTAAAGTTATTTTTTAGGTCATTTCCCTCTGCTTCATTTAGATTTGGTTGTTCCAGTCTTGCTGTTGTAGGGCCGCTAGTTTTTACTGGTGTGTTGTGGTTGTTGTGTGTGTTCTTACCTTGTCTACCCATATTTTCCTCTGGTTGGTGTGTTTGGGGCTGTCTGTTACTCTGATGATCAGTCTTCCATGTGCCAGTGGATCCAAGGCTCAAATGGTTGCTCCTGATGGTGTAGTCAGGGCATGGTTCCAGTCACCTCATTGGTCACTCCCTGTTCCTGGAAGTTCCTGGGTGCTTGTGGGGTGTGCTCTGCAATACCAGTGTTCATTCCAGCCTGCTTACACAGAGATTGCTTGCTTGGGCCTCTTTCTGCTGAGGTTGCTGCCTTGCCCTGCTTAGTAGAGATCCTGGCTCATGGCTACTGCCTCGGAGGCTCCAAATTTGTGCCTGGATCCCAAGATTTCTGGTTCTGGTCTACTCCCTCGGTGGTCCCAGATTCACACCCAGTCTTGCAGAGGTCTCTGGGTCCTCTTAAAATACTTTGAATTTTTATGTTTATTTGCTCTTTCTCTTTTGTGTTTGTCTTCTTATGAACCATGTATGTGTATTGTATGTATTTCCAATTTACAGATCCCTGGCTTGTAAAATAAAATTGTGCTGTTTAATAATCCATTTTATTTTATTATTAAAAACAATGACCAAATACTTGAATGCTGCAGTCATTTAGAAATAAAATAACACATTACCTAGTTAAAGATAATTGTGTGTACCCTAATACACACAATTAATCTTAAAGGTATGGATCAAGGTTTCAGAGAAATAATAAACATGGTGATATAGATAGAGGTGCAGACATTCAGATATTGATTGATAGGTGTGATTTTGGTATTTGTACCTCTAAACTGAAATTTAGAAAACTATGACTCAATCTATCACTACTTCAATTTCTACCAAAGTAGAAATTGCTCCCTCAAAAACATTATTTGGGATTTTATATGGTAAGTCATATTGATTTTTCACCCAATCATCTTTTCATTAAATTAGGCTCACATTCTGTTGCTCTTGCTCTTCTTATTTTCTGAAAGACAATATTATAAATTCCTAAAGTTAAATTTAGAAGTCATTGTTTTATAATATTTGCTTTACTATGAATAGATGACATGAAAAAATAAGTTAAAATGATAAGGAAAAAGTGAAATGAGGCTGTATAATATCAATCTTGGTGCCAAGCCTGTTTTTTTTCTACCTGGAACTGCAGAAGCCCACTGTTAGTAGGACACTTCATACCAGCTATGCAGCCCAACATGAGGCAGTGTGTACGCTGGGCAGAATCTATGCAGAAAATTCATTCTCACAAAAATGCAGTATATACTGTTTTCCAAATCCAACAGTTTCCCAGAAGATTCCATAATTTCCTTTCTTTTTCATTGAGCAAAATTCTATTGGAGACTATATCATCATTAATATGTTATTCTTCATTACTTATTTTAACGTGATGATGGACAACCGGGCTGGTTACAATCCTTTGTATTTTCAATAATGAATCAATACATATAGATGACTAAGTTTTGAAATATCATATGACAAGGACATGTGCTCAACTTTATTCATAGCAGCATTATTTGTCATAGCCAGAACTTGCAAACAGCCTAGATGTCCCTCAACCAAAAATGGATAAACAAAAATGTGGTACATTTACACAATGGAATACTACTCAGGGGTAAATGTATTACATCTTGAAATTTACAGGCAAATGCGTAGATCTAGAAATAAAAACATATTGAGTGACATAACCCAGATTTAGTAAGACAAATATAGTATGTATTCACTCATAAGTGGCTTTTAAGACATAAAGCAAAGCCAGTCTATAGGCCACAACTGCAGAGAAATTAGACAATAAAGAGGACCCTAAGAGAGACATACAGGAATCTACATAGGAAGGTGAAAAAGTCAAGATCTGAGTAAATTATGAGTGTGTGGATCACAGGAGAGGGTAGATGGGGAAAGGTGAAGAAGGAAGGGGAGTGGAAAAAATGACTAGCTCAATTCAAAAAGAAAAACAAAGACTTACAATATAATATCCTAAAATTATAAAAAAATGCTTATGTGAGTGTTGCAATGGATAAAAAAAATAAATGTATTTTATCCCCCCAAAGAAATTTCCTTAAAATATAAAATTTCAGGAACACACACAATTATGTTACAAAACTTATCTCAGTATTAAAGTTAATTTGCTTTCCAAGTTAATGGTCAGCTGGCATATTGTTAGAGAACTCAGCTTAATCCACTAATGAGTTATTGTTTCTGATTTCCAAAGCCACAAAAGAAGGAGCAATTATGACAAGAACCTTCATTTTATTAACCTTTGTTATAAGTGCTTGACACTCCCCACACATAGCAACCACCTTACAAAGTGCCACCATGAGCTCAGCACTTATAATTGAAAAGGAATCAACTAAGAACTCCTGACCACTATGTTTCAAAAACATGCAATAAGATGCTTTCACAAAGATGGAAAAAAAAGAAAATTTATTCTTCACGCAGCTAAATATTGCTGATATTTTGTATATATAAATATATACTCAAGAAACTCTATTTTTCATGTCAATGAGTAAGTATTTAATTTTGTCAAGGTTATTTGATTAAGTTTTATGTTTCTAATGAAATGAGTTCATGGCATTTAAAAAATAAAAGAAGGGGCAAGCGTGCCTTTGTGTATGTAGCCCAGCAGCAAAACAACAGAGATTCTGCCTCAAGTATGAGAAGGATGGAACCATGAGGCTGTCCTTTGATTTCACATATGTGTGAATGCGTACATTCACACATTAAAACACATGAAGCACACACACAAACACACACATATACACAAAAGTCAATCAATTAATAAATCAGTGTTTGTATGCTTATAGAAAGAGAGATAAATGATTATTTTCCAGATCCAGCTAAAGTTTGAAAGACATATGTATTTCCAGTCTTCTACTCCTCCTGAGTGAGTCTGCTTCTTTTTTTTCTGGATCTCTCAGGTGTGCTGTTAATTCACTAATGTGTGCTTTCTCCGTTTTCTTTATATGGGCACTAAGTGCTATGAACTTTCCTCTTAG
>JAQHUG010000013.1:7375769-7392094 GCA_028555095.1 Dicrostonyx torquatus | reverse complement strand
GCAGGGCAGTGGTGGCGCATGCCTTTAATCCCAGCACTCAGGAGGCAGAGGCAGGTTTGTGTGAGGCCTCTGTGAGTTCAAGGCCAGCCTGGTCTACAAGAGCTAGTTCCAGGACAGGGCTCCAAAGCTACAGGGAAACCCGATCTCAAAAAAAAAAAGAAAGAAAATACAAAAATGAGTAAACAAACAAAATAAGCACATATATGCCTTTTACCATATCTCTAATTTAGCCTGGGTGAAGTCTTAACTGAATCAAGAATGGGTAAACTAAGATTCTCCCTTATTAATTAACTATTCATGCATTGGCATATGCAAAAAGGATCACTAGTGGTAGCTAAAGAGTGTGTGTGTGTGTGTGTGTGTGTGTGTGTGTGTGTGTGTGTACATGGATGCTATAAGAAATACCACAAGCCAAATATAGTTTCAGTTACATTTTCAAAGCCCCGTAGGAACTGACACTCACAAATAATCACTCCCACCTAACAAACACACGATTATCATCATGAGAAAACTCTCCCACTCATGAAGACATTTCAAACTGAGGATAACTACTTTGAGGTATTCAAAAAAATCTTATTCAAAATAAAGAAAAGTCATAGTTACCATTTCCCTAGAACATATGTGGTATCATGCAATGAGTTAAGCACTTTTCAATAACTTCATATTTAAAGCCACCCAGCAGCCAAGAAATACATGTGATAACTTATATAAGCACTCATATGTGCCATGAGATAGAATTAGTAATTAATCCAGTACAATCATGAAAAAAATTAACATATCTACAAAATATACTGTAATGGACAGAGAAATCACCATAGGTTTTGGAAACAGGAAGAATAAGCTTAAGTCCAAACTCCAGATTATCATGTGTCTTTTTCTTAATCTAGCTATGCTTTGAACACTTTGAACTCACCAAGATAAGATAGACAATGGAGTATGTTTTCAGAATTTGTAAATATGAATGGAATGGACGCAAAAGCTTACTCAATAAGGTGCTTTACTTTACTTCTCTGGGGGAAAATAGACAGGATGTTTGATCAATGCATATTGTATTTCCTTATACTAAAGCAAAACCTGCTCCTTAGCATAAACTTTGAGATAAAAGGCTTAATGTGTTCTTGTGTGTAGCTACTTGGCTATAGAAGAGCACAGGGTCATGTGTATATCTACCTTAAAGTTATTGGAAAATTCTACCTTTGAACATATTGACTCCACTGCCCCCAGAACATGATAAATATATAATATTCTATTACTTAATATAGGAGAGAGGTATGGACAAATTCATTAGACTACTTGTTGTAAAATTTGCTATGAAACATTTATTACAGACAAATTAGTCTCAGTTCCTGTGACTTACAGATTCTACTTTATTGTATTGTGAATCACTTGGATCCTCTTCTCCCAGTGAGAAGAAGACATTCCACCTCCTAGCCTAGCCACCTTTCTTAGATGATAAAACTAAAAGTCATATGTGGCTGAACACCAAACAGTCTCATACATGATTTAATGTCTCCAGATGCAACCTGTGTCCACTTAGAACATGTGCTATATGAGCAGATCTGTATAGAATAAAATTAGTAGAAGAGTCACTAAGACCAGAGGCTCTGAGTTTCAAATCTATTTTTAAGTATCAAGTGTCAAGTCAATGCTCTTCTCTGAATTTCAGACTCCATTTCTGGGAACATAAGAGCTGCATTTAAATATGACTCTCTTTCCTGGATGATATTCAATGAGTTTATGAAAACTTATGTAAAAATACTCATGAGTAATCTCCAGAAGTGAATACACTCAAACTCTAAGAAGATTCCCAAGTCTTTGTGAAAGAAAAGAAAGCTTAAAAATAAATCCATAGTAATCAGGATGATACTGCAAAACTTTGGAAACAAAATTTCTGGCTTTGAAAGAAATAAGCATTATTCTACAGAAAATAAGTATCTGGTAAAGTAACTTACAATTTTATATGGACAAATATTCTTCTGGACATTTAAATGGCAAAATTCAACATATACGACACTAATAATACAAAGACCTGGGTTTAGGAAACACCTACTGAGTAGACACACAGATATCCAATGTTTGTTAAGACACCATTCAATGCACAGTTCTACATGGCTTGCCTAGCAAAGGAGGTACTTGATTTGGTCATGATTTCCTTGCTGTGCTCCTTGGTAAGACCATGTTGAGCAGGAAGCTGTGTTAAAAGGACTGTCACCTCCTCTCCATTGTACTTTTACCTTCCTCCCCTTCTTGCTGTGTCAGCACATGCCCAGGATCCTGTACATAGATTTTTGGAGTTTGGATTGCAGCATGCAGCTTGAGAGACATAAAAAGATAATTTAGGGTTGGTAACACAAGACAGAAAGTGAATTAGGTACAACACTTTGAACTCACCAAGATAAGATAGACAATGGAGTATGTTTTCAGAATTTGTAAATATGAATGGAATGGACATTGTCAATGTAGTTCATGCCTGATATATTTGAATTAGTTGTATTGAATTAGTTATTGTACATTTTGCATATGATTTTACTATGTTAGTTAAAGTCTTTCCTTTTTATTTACACAAAAGGGGGAAATGTATAATATTTTGATTGTAATCTGACAAGTAAAACTAACTTGGAGGCAGAGGGTGGAACTAGCCATTAGTTGACCAAAAGTAACCATAGAGGTTTGGAGAACAGTAGAGAGATAGGAGACAGGAAATACTAAAGAGGGGCTGAGAGAGGTTCTCAACCCTTTTGGAAGAAGGGACATTAGAGATAGGAGGTGGCTGATGGCTGTTCCTGCACTACTATGATCTCTCATAGTCTTACCCAATATCTGACTCTCAATGTTTCATTGATAAAAAATAATAAGTTAAGGCTTCACAAATCGATGATTGTGTCATGTAAACTAAGATGCACTTTTGTTTCATGTCTCTTTTAGATTAGCTCAGACCTACTGTAGAAAACAAAGGCCTAATGGGAAGAATGAAACAAAACAAGAGGAATAAATTGTGTAAGACAGTAAAAGGTCAGAATTGGACTGGAGTATGAAGGATACAGGAAAGAGATGGCAAGCTCATTCTTGCCTTGTCTGTGGCAGTCAGTTCTTATCTGAGAGGACACGGCTGAAGAACGATGCTAACACCATGACTGCGGCTAAAAAGAAGAATGGAAATATTCATATCATTCATGATGTAATGTGATGTCTCGTGGATAAACACAGGACATCCTGAACCATCCTTATAAACTAGGGCTGCACACTTTAGGGCACTGTTATTGAGAAATTAGATTGATTGCTCCCACCTCTCTCTTTGTGTGTGTAGGGTGGGGGTGGAGGAGAGAGAGATCTTGGTGTATGCTTGCTGAGGTTTTAGTCTTTTGTCCTTTCTTCCGTGTTTTTGTTCACAACCAAACTGAAAAGGAGGAGGTAAATTCTCCTTAATTTCTCAGCATTGCAAGGACTTCAAGCTGAGAAGAGCACAGAGTATTCGTCTGTATAAATGTATGCACCATTTGGTTAACATAGATATAAAATTGAGGAAATGATGAGCCCTTCAAGAACTGTGCTGGAAAACACCATGTCCTGAAGCTAGGGAACACAGCACACTCTTATTACAAAGTAATGTGTTACAAGTCAGACCAGTGACAGGGCATCTCATTGAACTCTAACATTTCACTTAGGTGGGCTATAAGCCTGCAGTTAGTCTGCTGAGCAGGCTGAGGTTAATGTAAGTGCAGTTAGATCAGGAGGTGCACTTGTCTTCTCTCATATAGGGCAGCAGCTGTGGGAGGCACTGAGAACATCATTAACCCTGTTAGAGCCCTATAGCTGAACTGTGGGCTTTGTCTTCCTTTTGTTACCTGGCTGGTCCCAATCAGATAGTATACTAGTTAACTGGAGAGGGCAGTTTCTTTTCCCAGTTTCTTGAGATCAACATAGCCCTTCCAAAGGGTGTATGACTAGACAGCTACAATTATCTGAATGATATGGTTTCTATGAGAAATATCCCACACAATTTATGAACTTGAGAATTTGAATGACAGCGTTTTGGAAGACTGTGAAATTTTCTGACATGGGAACACACTTAAGCAGGGGTCCAGAGGATTATATAGTGCTGGCTTCCGATCTAGTTCTCTGTTTCTGGATCTCCCAGCACAGCAGATTTCCAGTCACTGTGCTTTCCTCCCAGTGACAGATTTTACACCTTAAAACCATGAGCCAAAATAAGCGTCTTCTGCTTCAAGTCTCTTCCCACAGGTATTTCAGCATAGCAAAGAGAAAGCAGCTGGTGCAGAGCGAAGGAAGAAAATTAAAAGCTGTGTATATGCTATCATTCGAAGGGATATTAACATCAGAAATTGTGCTATTTATTTTGTCAAAGTATTTGGAAGTATGTTTCTCTCATAGTAGCTGATCTCTGGGAGTCTTGCTGTTCTCCCTTTATTTGATTGAGAACAGAGAGGGTGAAAAGGTAGAGAGGAGACCTATTATTGGATTACCACCTTTTTGTTTTTTGGTTTTTTGGGGCCAGGGTTCCTCGGGGCCTTTGGGGGCTGGCCCGGGACCTGGCCCTGGTGGCCCGGGGGGGCTTGCACTTCCCGGGGTTTCCCTTCCTTTTGCTTCTTGGTTGTTGGGATTAAGGTGTGTGCTACCACCACCTGGCTTGGATTACCACTTTTAAGTATATTTTATTTCTAAGACTATGATCTGGTTCAGTAGAAATTATGGAAATTGTGGTTAGTGAATATTTGGCCACCAGTACATGGTGTCCCATGAGCTTGCTGCTTGCTGTGTGGTAAATATCATTGCTTAATTGCTTTCATCAGCACACTGAGCTGAGGTGAAAAAACAAATAGTAAATTCCAACATGTCTTCTTTCAAATTAATGATGACAGACTAATTTACTTCATTACTAGGCCAAGTCAGAACTTGACAATCTTCTTTTTCTTAAAATGTTAAAAGAATAAGATCATTAAGTCAGGGAATGAAGATGTATGTCTTTGTACATTTTACTATATAAGATTTTACAAATTTGTGAGCCAGCTGATAAAGATACGAACATTTTTTTAGCTCACATGAGCCATATGCTGTCATTAATGGATTATCCAATATTAAGACCAGGAGCTGAAATCATTTCATAACATTCAATGAATTAACTATCTCTCAGGAAGAAGAGTTATGTGTGAAGAGTCAGTGATAGGTGGAAACATGTTTACACTTTTACCAGTTTGTGGAGATTCAGTGGATTTATTTCTGATACTTGATGTGTCCCAGATCCTGCACCTGGAGTACACTGTATAAGTAAGATCAGTTTAACACATATATTAGATCTTGCATGGTATTTATGGGAACAATGCTTGCCATACCCAAACCAACCAGCTGCAAAATGGAGAATTTAGGTATGTATCTTCACACTCAGGAGTGAAATATTTCTCATTAGTTAAAGACTCTGGGTCCAATGCTGAAGGTCTCTAATACTACAAACTACCCTGTAAGTAGTGGTAACTGCTTCCACTTCATATCCCTAAAGAATGAGGACCAACGTGTGAGCTCTGAATTCAATATTCAGGGGAGTTAGTTATTCTACAACTAAATGTCTTAACTACACTTTGTATATGAGAATTTTTCCTAATTAATTTTTAGATAGTACAACTAAAACAAGAAACAAAACTTCTCTGTGGTGGTTCGCATAATTATTAACTGGACACAGCCTAGAATCATCAGGGAAGAGAATCTCAAAGAGGTATTCACATGTGCAAGGGTCTATGAAGATCATCTTTAAGTCAGTTGATGTGAGAAGACCCATCCCACTGCAGGTAGCCCCATTCCCTAGGCAAGGGGTCTTGAATTCCATTAGACTGGAGAAATCTAAGTACAAGCAAGGAAGAGATCATTAACCATCTATTTCTTTGAACTCTTGATTGTGAATGTGATGGCTGGATGTTTGAAGTTTCTACCCTGACATCCTAACGATAGTAAATTATAACTGGGAACTATAAACAGAAATAAGCCCCTTTCCTATGACAGTGAATTTTTTCAAGGTATTTTATCACCAGTGGCAGAAATTAAACAAACTCACGTAGAAAACACAAATTATTACTTAGAGTCTCCTCTCTCCACATTCCATCTCCTCTAATGAGGCTAGGGTTAGACATACACTAGTATCTGGCTTACTATGTATGAGGGTACTGACAGAGACCACACTCAGGTCACTGGGCTGTCATGGCTATACTTTTCACATGCTGACCTAGCCCTAAGGGCCTAAGAATATTTCTTCAAAGGAACATGAAGAATTTATTTGACAAGAATAAAGAAAGAAATGTCTTATCAATTTTATTTTATATATTTCTTATCTCTTAGAATCCTATCTTTTTCTAATGAGAGACAAAAAGGGGGTGAATCCAGATGTGTGGGGGATGAACTAGGAGTAGTAGAAAGAAAAAAAAATGTAATCAGGGTATATATTCAAAACACTCCTTGCAAAAGAGAAAGAAGTATTCTAAACATTTAGAGAATTTAATTCCTTTTAATATATATATTATTACATTTATCATTAATGAAATGTTTATATGCTTATCACACACACACACACACACACACACACACACACACACACACATATATATATATATATATGCCTTTGCCTCCCCGGGTGCTGGGATTAAAGACATGCACCACCATTGCCTTGCTACTTTTTAATATTTTCTAAAAGAAAATTTTTATTTAAAAATCTATAACATACAATATATTTTATTATGTTTTTTTCTTCTCCATATTAATCATAGCATAAAGCTGCTTTGGGAAATAATATTAATAAAATTAAATTCTTATTTTGTAACATGAGGGGCCTGCTCATTGGGGTTTCAGTCCCGCCCAGTACCCCACAGCCGGCAAGCCCCAAAGAAAATCACACAGAGTCTACATTAGGTTATACACTGATTGCCCCATTATCTCAGTCTTCCTACAGCTCCCATAACTTATATTAATCCATTGTTCCCATCCATGCCAGGCACATGGCCGGTACCTTTTCCCAGCTGGGACAGGGACACATGCTGCTTCCTTGATGGTCTGCGCAGGAATGCCAAGGGAGCTTCCTGCTTCCCAGACGTTCTCCTTGCCCTGCCTCTACTTCCTGTCTGGTTGACCCGCCTATACTTCCTACCTGGCCAATCAGCATTTATTTAAAACATGATTGACAGAATACAGACAAGTTTCCCGCAGCAGTATACAAATTAAGTTATACTTTAAGTTATAATTTTAAAAAATAGAGTTAGGAGTTAACATGACAGGATAATTAAACAGCACCTGTAGAATACTGAGGACTTCATAGATACTAGCTAAATATTTGTAAGATGATAACAGTAATGAATATAAATAATTTCTTTCATAGAATGTGAACATTTAGTTTGGTATAAAATTTTATTGGACACTAACATCAATCTTCATGATTCTATCCTGAGATATTTATGTAAAATATTGAATCTAAAAGAACAATTTTAAAAAGAAGAATGCAGAGAAATGGAAATTTTCAGTATTTAATCTTATAAATTTCATATTAAATATTAAAATATTTAATCTTACATTAAAATGATATTTTTGCCCTAACTGGGAAACTTACATCAACCCACTTGCACCAAGTCTCAGGGAACATTGTGAAAAGGACTGTGAAAAGAATATTAAGAACCACAAGATAGGGAAAGTGCTCTGACATGTGGTTCTTGGATATGACAAAGATATTACGGCTATAAACCTGCAGCATCGGGAATAGTCTGCGAAAGGACTACACAAGATCAAGCCAATCAAATTCAATGGTGCATGAAGAAGATGATCTCCAAATCCCAGTCCTCATTGACAAGTTGTTGGTAGTTGTTGAAGGAGTCAAGGGAGACTCACTCTGTTTGGAGAATGTGGCTATTGGTATAATTTCTATTAAATGCCCCACACCCATGCATGTATGAACAGACAAACAAGAGTGGATAATTAAAAAGATACAAAGCTGTGACATTGTGGTGGATGTGCTGAGGGGGCGAGATAGGAATGAGAGTGGGAGAGGTGGATGGTTAAGGTTATATTTCATTATATATACATATATGTATATATAAAAATGATTTTAGGAGTAATATATCTTCAGCAATTTCTCCCATTTCATTACAATTTTGAATAAATACCCATGTGGAGATACTTCATGAGTAATATCTATGACCTGTTCCTTAAGGACATTATGTATAATAGCAAGGGAATGCCTTCCTTGCTTCAAAATGCTTGTTAGATTGTTCGTTTCATTAAATTATTTTATAAAGAAATCATTTCTTACTTCTATGTTCCCTAAAAGAATGATTTTATAAGAATATAATGTTCTCCAGGTTTATAATCTTAAAATAAATATTGCAAAACTCTGGTTTTATTAACACTGATTTTGGAATTTAAGTAAAAAGAAGGTAGGCTTCTGTGGAGGTGATTCAGAATCAATTTCATTTCAGTAACACCTGCTCAGCTACTTGTATAAAAGAAATTAGTCTTGTTTGTGGTAACATGAAGTACAGTACAGAAAATCTAGTTAAGATTGACTTTAAAGTAATATAATATGGTTGCTTACCTGGCAAAAATAGCAGAGAAAAATATTCAGCTCATATTTGCTCAGTTATTTATCGAGTTCATCTTCATGCAATTGTTAAAGTATGAGGCAGACATATGGGTTGGGATGTTATAACTTTGTCTGGTCAGCAGGTTGACTGAATAATAAATTATTCATACTGCAAATACATTGTATTTGTACTAGGCTGACTATCATCCAAATAGAAGATGCATTTCTCTTGGTTAATAATTATATAGAAATATTTAACAAACATTTAATTCACATTTTTCTTCCCTCACTATTCTCAATTTTTTTCTAGAAAATAAGCTAGAAATGGGTTTTATATATACTGATGATGAAATATATGTTTTATGTACTGAAGCCTAAAGATGTATCAGCTCCAAACTGCGGAGTTACTTAATAAAAAGTGAAATGGTTTAGGAATCAAATAATGAGAAGATGACTCAGTGGATAAGAGCTCTTTTACTCCAAGCAGAAAAGCCTGGACATGAGTTTGAATCCCTAGCACTTATGCAAATAGCTTAGCATACCTGCATATAATTCCTGCTTTGGGGAAAAGGAGACAGGCAGATGCTAGAGTTTACTGGTCAGCCAGCTTAGCGGTAGAGGTAAACTGGTCCAGTGAGAGACCCTGTCCCAAGATGACAAGTCAGAGAACAATAAAGACACCTAAATATACCTAGCCTTTGTGGTGGACTCTGAATACATAAGCGCCAGTACACTCACACATATGAAATACACACACACACACACCACACACACACACACACACACACACACACACACACACACACACCACATACACGCAAGAAAGTGAGAGCTCGCAAAGGAAACCTAAAGTGAGTCTGTCCTCTGAGGAAATCTACACCTTCAGTAACCCCTTAGAACACATTCATGCACACGCTTGTAACAGAAAAATGTTTGCAAATATGAAGCTGAACATTCAGTTTACAAATTTTCTCTAGAAGAACATTTTGGGTGATAGAATTTCTCTCAATAATAAAGGATTAGAGCATGTTTTACACTTAGGAGAATACAACTTTAATACATGTTAGTAAAACACATCTCTTATGAACACATATTCAGTCTTAACAATATATCTATATTCATGTAAATCATAGGCTAAGTATGCCTCATATTCATGCCTATGTCATATCAACATGTATTTCAGACTGACCACTCTCCTCATAGAGCACTGGCACACATGTGAATGGACACCTGTTTAGTGTACACTAAGGTATCTCAGATGCACAGAGTGGGTCCAGTTTTTAAGTGATGACATCGGCAACCTGTTTCTTTTTCTCCCTCTCTCACATTGATTTGGGGATCACACATGCCATGCATGGACCACACATAAATGCTATAACACTGAGTGAGCTACATCCCATGAACCCTTTCCTGAATTTTAATTTGCCCTCTTTGGTGCATTTTTTCAAACGGTTCTTGCTCATTATTTGCCAAAGACTACCATGGCCCACCATGCATGCCTATCAACTGTCATGCCGAAGACATCACAAATAAAGGTGCAGAAGCAAAACCTTTCTATACGTATGACTTAGGGCTTATTTCTAAGTATGTATTTGTCACTTTTCAGTTGCTATGATAAAACACCATGGCCAAGGCAGCATATAAAAAGAAGCCCTTATTTGCCTTAAAATTCCGGAGGGATAAAAGCCGGTCATGATGAGGAAGCCACAGGCATGGAGGCTGGAGTAGAACGCTGAGGTCTCATATCTTGAATTGTAATCATGAAGCAGAGAGAACAAAATCAAAAAACCTTGAGTCTTTAAACTCTGAAAGCTTGCTTCCAGTGACACACTTTCCCCAAGAGAAGGGGACTATCTCTTAAGCCTCCCAGCCAGCATCATCAACTAGGGAACAGGTATTTAAATGTGTGAGACTAGAGGGACATCTCTGTGAAACCACCACAAGTAAGCCTAACAGTTTGTGGCGGTGCCTTTCGAGGACACAGCAGTAGGGAGAAGTAGAACATGGGGTGAAATGGAGATCTCACAGTTTAAAATCTCTGGGAAGTTCTACAGAAGTAGAAAATTTTATCATCTAGAAATAATTTTATGTATATATACACATTAATGCTTCAATTTTTCATGTACATTTGTATTGATTCAGAGTGCTGTACTATCATGCCTTGACCTTGTTCCATGTACTCTTGTTTGCCACCTGTGTTCTCCTAGAAATGTTTGCTTCTACTATTTAATATATTTCCTCCCATGTAAGTATGAAAGATGCTATAATTAAGAAGTCAGTGTCTAAGAATTCTATTCAGTTGTCAAAATGTCTGGAAATAGTCTTCAATTATAGTACCTGCCAAGAAGACGCATTTGAAAGACTGTTGTTTTGTTTGTTTGCATTCTAATTTGTTCATTTTATTTTATTATTTTGGATCTAAAGGTTGACTCAGTCACTATAGTAAGGCACTGCACTGAATGCTTTCTATTACCCCAATTTTAGTTCTTCTCTGGATGTCTGAAATATCACTTCCTTTCTGATTTTATTCAGTAGAATCAAGTGTCCCACTATTAATACAGGAAACATCTTTCATTTGAGCTGATGTTCATATTGCTATCATTGAGGGAGCATCACTTCTGTTATTTACTGATGTGTCTATACAAAGCCCTACCCCAATATTAAAGATGTGACCTATCCATAGTTGCCACTCAGGCCTTCACTGGTGAGGCTTCAAGGAGTAATTCCAGTCCTTACACTCTCAAGCTGCCTGCTTCCCCACCTCCAACTTCCCTTGATTTATATACTCGTATGTGGAGAATTTTATTAAAATAGCTTCTTCCTGCTCTCTCCTGACTAATGTGACTGTCGGCAAGAAACTGAGGATACAAGAAGGAAAGCTGCAGGGTTTGATCCACTAATTTTGTCCTCTGGCATTTGAGAGTTCGCTCATGGCAAAGACATGAATGGAAATGCTGTTTCCTCTGTAAAGCAGACAGGATAATATGAGGAGCTGGTGATGAATGGAAGGCGAATGAACACTAAGTTCATTAAATCAACTTAAATAGTGAGCAAATTAAGCATGCTGAGACTGGCTTATTTTTAATGGATAAATCAGAAATCAAGCATGAAGGCCAAAAGCAGACTCCTTCATGCCAAGTAAACCTGGAGACTACAAAGGGACAAGATAATCGGGGTGCTGGCAAGTCAACTGACCAGCAGACTCCAGCCCCAGTCTTCCTGTCCTTCCCTCTCAGACCACCATTACATTTTGTCATTTTTCCAAGGTTGCAGATCAAAGATAGTATGTGCAGAAGGAATGTGCCTTTGTGTTTAGATTCCTGGTATAAGAAATCAGACAGTAAATGTCTGTCTCAATTTTTTCATCCTTCAAACTGAAGGAAGAACATCCACCCTATAGAGTTCTTGTGAAGCCTGAATGGGGTAAGACAATGTTTACAAAGGATGCACAGGAATACTCAAGAAATGACAGCAATTATCAAAGCAATCCAAACTGTAACAATAGGAAGCACTGCAACCTGTGGTGTTACATAATGCTGGCATGACAGCCCGTGTGATTTTAACTGTGTTCCTCATTTTCCATAGCAATTCTCTGTGCTGGGAATTTCTGTATACCTGCATGCTTGGAGTTTATCTCTCCCCACGCAATTAATGACGGTCATGTTGATACTTCTTGGGAGTTCATATTTTTTGATAATTTTGATTATTTATCCCACAAAGAACACTTTGATTGCTAAATTTTGCTTCTCTTCTTTACCATCCTTTTGCCTAGGAGGTTCACTGTAGGGATTTAATTATAGTCACTTTCTAATTATTGAATTACACCATTAGTTATCATATCAAACCATGAAAATTGTTCCATATAAATCTCACCAAGCTTCACTGATAACCTGTGGCATCTAATCCTTCTTCTTGGTTTCTCTTGATTTTATTCCACAGAGAAGGCTTTGAATTCATAAATGGCCCCAAATTCTCCCCTGGGTGTAATCCCAAGCATCTGATAAAGTTTTCTTCACATGCAGGGAGACAAGAACAAAATAATTATTTTCAGGATAGTCAAAAAGAGGTAGGTGGCAGTCTCACAAACACAATGCTGTTTAGGGACCTTATCAGGATGGAATTTTTTGTTTTTGTTTTTCGAGACAGGGTTTCTCTGTAGCTTTGGAGCCTGTCCTGGAACTAGCTCTTTTAGACCAGGCTGGTCTCGAACTCACAAAGATCCACCTGTCTCTGCCTCCCGAGTGCTGGGATTAAAGGCATGCGCCACCACTGTCCGGCCCCAGGATGGAATTCTTACCCTTAAAGTCAGACTCCAATCTAATTTCCTTTTCTCTGTGGTAACTTAATTGACTGCATCCTTTTAGCTTTGTGTATGCTGAATGAGAATATGGCTCTTTTTAATTTTACATTTTCAAGTAAATTTCTGTTTTATTCCCAACTAAACGATACAATGTAAACCACTTTGTCATTATTGAACCTTAGATTTGTCATGTGTAAAATCTTCAAATCCAGTGGGATACAAGTAAAGTTCATCTCTCTCTGTCTCTGTTTCTCACTCTCTTCTTTGGCATACATATATTCACTCGTATGTTACACTCATATTTACTTATATATACTTATACATACAAATGTGTATGTGTGATAGCCGGTTAGAGTCATTTCAGATATAAGTATATACTAATTGCTTACAGGCTAAAATAAGCCAATCGATTACTTTTTTGTTAATGACAACATTATAGCTTTTTATAAAAATGAAACATGTGTGTCTAGGAAGCTGTGTTATATAATGAACATTCCTCTGAAGTCATTTTTCCACACAACACAAATACTAACTCAATCTGGGTCCACTTCAAAAGGAGAAAGCGATTATTTGTCCCATTAAATAAAACAATTATATGTAACGAACCCACATAAAGAAATAAAATGAGTCCGGGCAGTGTTGGCGCACGCCTTTAATCCCAGCACTCGGGAGGCAGAGGCAGGCAGATCTTTGTGAATTCGAGACCAGCCTGATCTACAAGAGCTAGTTCCAGTGCAGGCTCCAAAGCCACAGAGAAACCCTGTCTCGTAAAACCAAAAAAAAAAAAAGAAAAGAAAAGAAAAGAAAGAAAGAAACAAAATGAACCTTCCACTTGGGAGGAACTGACAGTGTATCAGTGTGATTAAACATAAGTAAGATAAATCCAATGACATGATGAAAGTCACCAATACGCTAAAAAAAAAAAGCTGTGGCAAATGGTCATTTCTCTATAATAGAGGGATAAGCAGGTTTCACCTGGCCTGTTTCAAAAAGGACTTTGAAGCTGTATAGGACATTAAACCCCACATTTTGGATTTCTGTGAAAATGAAATAATGGGAAGAAACTAGAACAGGTGGGATTTATTTGTCATATCTGTATGAAGGATAACTCACTATACTATGCAATCTATGGATCAGCAGGTCCTTGTGTGCTAACAAGTGCATTGGACCACATAACATATGAATCAACATATGCTATTCCACCAAGAATCATGTGTTCGAGGTACCAAGGGAACAAAGGAGACTGATACAATCCAAAAACCTTAAGAGTAATCCCTCTTACCTTCTACTATCTGTCCCCTTCTTTTCACATTACAGGAGTTCTATACTATGAAATACAGAATGCCAGTTTTGGTCTTAGAACTATTGGCTCTACTTGAGCTGCTTCAGAGAGAAATGATGTCCTATTTAGAAAATTTTAATCACAGGATATCAATTTTCCCATAATATACTTTCACATAAAACAAAAACTAATTCCACTCTTCTCTGAAGGGTAGGGTTTTTATTTACTTAAATATAGCTCTCCTGTTTTAGCATAGTTGCCCCTCTCAGTGAAAGAGTGTATGTGCTTTGAGCTGTCCTTAATGTGATTAGTGTAGAGCCATGTTGTCTGTTTACTCCCTCTCTAATACAGATTTGATTCTGCAAAAGGAGACTATTCCTGTTTCTTAAGGATTTGAGAGAAATTGCTTAGTGATTGAGAGCACTTACTCCTCTTCCAGGGGAACTGGATGTGGTTCTATGAACACATACTTGGGGGTTCAACACCATAAGTAACTATAGTTCATTCTAGTGACTTCTGACCTCCACAGACATCAGGCATGAGAGTGGAATATGGACATATGAAAGTGGTACAGGAAAAATACTGACACACATAAAAGAAACAAAGCTAAAAGAAGAATTCATCAACATTTTTAAATAGAATACCAGAATAAAAATTGCATTTGATTCATCGCAGCTTTATTTGTAATAACCAGAACTTGTAAACAATCTAAATGGCCCTCAACTGATGAATGGATAAAGAAAATGTGGTACATTTACACAATGGAATATTAGTCTGCTGTTAGACAATGACATTATGAAATTAGAAATTTCTAGTTTCAAATGAATGGAACTAGAAAAAAAATCAAGCTAAGTGATATAACCCAGACTCAGAAAGAAAAACATGGTATGCACTCATTTATAAATAAATATTAGCTGTAAAGGATTAACAAGCTACAATCCACAGACCCAGAGGGGCTAAATAACAAAGGGCTTTCAATGAGGTGATGCACATATCTTCCTGGTAAGGAGAAATAGAAAAAACATTGTGGGTGCACTGGGGGCAGGAGGAGTTGGGAACAAGAGGGATTGGTTTGTGGGGTGGATAGAGGGGTAGAGTACCAAAAGAGATGACTGCAAAGGGAGGCCTTTGGGGGTTGATAGAAACCTTGAACAAGTGAAACTCCCAGGAATCTAAGAGGATATCTCCAGCTTAGACTCCTAGCAATACTGGATAAATAGCCTGAACTGGTCATCTCCTGTGAGCAGGAAAGACTTCCACTGGAGGGATTCGGATATCAACCAGTCACACAACCATTGACTTGCAGTCTCTTTTCTCTGTGAAATGTACTGAGGTAAGTGTGTTTCAAAGTGTGGGAGTGGCCAGATAATGACTGGTCCAGCCTGAGACCTATGCCACAAGAGTTAGACCACCCTTGACACTTCATAGAGTACTAAAACCCAAGAGCTGAATTCCAAGAGATCTTGGATAGAACCAAACATAGTTGAAGAAAAAGAAAATATCAATGTATACATGCCTAATAATATTCATAGATTGGTGACTACCTCAATTGTCATCAGAGAGCCTTCATCTAGTAACTGATGGAAACAGATGCAGAAAAACAAAGATAAACATTAGGCTGAGTTTAGACCTTGCGGAATCCTGCTGAAGAAAGGGAAGAAAGATTATAGGAGACAGAAGGCTCAAAAACACCACAAGAAAACCCACAGAAACAACTAACCTGAGCTGATAGCAACTCACAGTCTGAAGCAACAAGCAGGGAACTGCAGTAGGATACTGTTTGTTTCCTGGATGCCCAGACTCCCTAAATAACCACACAGGAACTGTATTATTTGCAATATTTGTTTGGCCAATAATATAAGCATATTTCTGGCTAACTCATATCTTAAATTAACCATCTTTATTAATCTGTGTATTGCTGCAAGGCTGTGGCTTACCAGGTAAAGTTCTGGCATCTGTCTCTGGTGGGGCTACATGGCTTCTTCCTGACTCTGCCTTCTTTTTCGCAGCATTCAGTTTAGTTTTCACTGCCTAGCTCTGTTCTGCCCTGTTCTGCTATAGACTTGAAGCAGTTTATTAACCAATGGTATTCACAGTATACAGAGGGGAATCCCACATCAGGGAACCTGCATGTGACCAACCTAGGCCCTTTATATATGTATGTATGTATGTAT
>JAQHUG010000013.1:7311625-7326673 GCA_028555095.1 Dicrostonyx torquatus | reverse complement strand
TGCCTTGTCCAGGCCTCTTGAGAGAGGATTCCTCTGGCAATAGATGGGAGCAGGTACAGAAAGTCACAGCCAGAAATTGTGTGGAGAATCTAAATTAGAGGTTTCCATTAGGTGACCCTATTTGGAATTAGAGGAATCGTGAGGACAAGGGGAAAGAAAGTTTGTAAAGGTCAGTGGAAATGGAGGACACCAGGAGAACATATCCAACTGAATTAATTAAGCATGGCTCACAGAGACAGGTGGAAAGCAAGAGATATGCAGGGTTCTGCACCAGGTCCTCTGCCTGTATGTTATGGCTATTTATCTCGGTGTCTTAGTGGGACTCCTAACATTGGGAGATATTATATCTCTGACTCTTTTGACTCCATGTTGGACTCTTATCTTCCTCTTGGATTCCCTTGTCCAGACTCGGTATGAGGGCTTTTGTCTTCTCACACTGCATATTGTTTTGTATTGACTGTTGCATGCCATTCTTTCTGAAGAGGGAATGGAGGGAAAGCAGATTTGGAGAAGATGGGAGAATGAAGGGAGCTTGAAGGATGGAAGACAATGGTCAGGTTGTATTGTATTAAAAAAGAATCTTACAAAGCACCTAGAAGAGAAAGTGTAGGATTGTTTCATTCATACCATATGCAATGGGTTCTGCAAACTGCTGGATCATTCTGTAGGTCAGGAAATCTATAGGACCTGCCATGTGAGACAACATGTAAACAATCAAGGACTTCTTAAATGGATATACTCTGAGATTATCTTCAATTGCCCACTTTACAATGGAATTTAGTATCTTGATTTTTTTTCACTCATTGGTTTTGTGTTAGTAAATTGGAAAACTTCTTAGAGAACTATGCTTAAAATTGGAAAAGAAAATTTTAATTAATTGATTTACTAGCAGAGAAATTAAATGACATATCTCCTGGTATTTCTGTTTTCATCGAAACATTTATTCTTTCCATTGGGCTAAGAATTCTCTTGGAGAATCAATATGTAAAAGTAGTTTTCCCCTCACATTTTGTTCGAAACAAGAAATACAGGTAAAGGCTGCATATGAACTCCAATTCATTATAGGCAAACCTTACATTAATATGGTAGATGTTTGCATTGAGAGTTAACCAACCTTTTTTCTAATTAAGGAATACATCTTACTGCATTTCTCACCTCATTAAGAAAAACTGTGAAATGACAGTCTCTGAATTTCCCCTCCCTCATACTCCATTTACTTAGATAAATTCCATTGTCATTTTATAGATGAGTCTATCTAAAGATAAACTTGCATCATTGAAACATTTGTACTGATTAACTTAAAAATAAAATAACATCAGCATCTGGCAACTCAACACCTTAGCTTAATGAGAGTTAGTGACATGGAGTGAGCTCAGTAGAGCCTATATGGTATTATCTGTCAATCTTTGTTCTCGTTCTGATAGTGTTCATCAAATTTCAGGTAAAAATAACAAATTATTATTATTATAGCTTACTTTCTGTGATACAATAAAAATATTTCTTAGCACGGAACACTTAAAACTTTTTCAGGCACTCAATTAGACTAAGATTAGCTGTTAACATGTGTGGTAGAAATGACTCTGAGATTTTATTAGGCTCAGTTTGTAAAGAATGCAGAAACCAACATTACTGAACCCCATAAAGTTCACAAATACCAACATGTTTGCCATTCTTTTTATAATTTCTTAATTTATTTTATTTTTTATACTAGCTATTTTCAATTTACATACCAATCCCACTTCATAATCCTTCCTCTTCCCCAAACCCTCTACTATCCCCCCTCCCATCCTACCACTTAGCCACTCCTCAGAGTGGGTAAAGCACATTGCTTTGGAGAAGGACCAAACCCCTCCCTACTATAGCTAGGCTGAACAAGATATCCCTTCAAAGAGAATGTATTCCAAAAAGTCAGTACAAGCAGTAGGAATAAATCTGATGTCATTGCCAGAGGTACCATAGTCTGCCCCAGCCATACAACTGTCACCCACATTCAGAGGGCCTAGTTTGGTCCTATGCTGGGTTGTTCCCTATCTGGTTGGAATTGATGAGCTCCTATGAGCTCAGGTAATCTGTTTCAGTGAGTGTTCCCATCATGGTCTTGACCTCTTTGCTCATATTCTCACTCTTCCCTCTCTTTGATTGGACTTTGGGAACTCAATTAAAGAAATGTTCAATATCCTTAGTCATCAGGGAAATGCAAATCAAAATGACTCTGAGATACCATCACCAGGCAGAATGGCTAAGATCAAAACCACCAATGATAGTTTATGTTGGATGCAGAGTAATGGAAACACTTCTCCATTGCTGGTGGGAATGCCAACTTGTATAGCCACTTTGGAAGTCAGTATGGCAGTTTCTCAGAAAACTGGGAATCAATCTACCTCATTACCCAGCAATACCACTCTTGAGCGTATACTTAAATGTTGTTCAATCATACTACAGGACATTTGTTCAACTATATTTACAGCAGCAATATCTGCAATAGCCAGAATCTGAAAACAACCTAGGTGCCCCTCAACCAAAGAATGAATAAAGAAAATATAGTACATTTATACAATGAAGTACTGCTCAGTGGTTTAAAAAAAATGACATCCTGAAATTTGCATGCAAATGGAAGGAACTAGAAAATACCATTCAGAGTGAGGTAACCCAGACCCAGATAGATGAGCATGGTACGTACTCACTCATAAGTGGATGGTAGCTGCAAAGCAAAGGATAATGAGCAATAGTCCACGACCCCAGAGAAGCTAGGTAACAAGGAGAACTCTAAGAGAAACATAATGGTCCCCCTGGGAAGGGGAAGTAGAAAAGATCTTGTGAGAAAATTGGGAGCATGGATGTGGTGGGAGAAGGGAGAACAAAAGAGGAAGAAGAGGGGATAAGGGGAAGGAGTATGAGAACTTGAGGTAACAGGATAGTCAAGATAGGGGGAGGACAAAAATGGAGAACAAGAAAAGAAATAATTTGATTGAGGGAGCTATTATGGGGCTAGCAAGAATCCTGGGACTAAAGAAATTCCCTGGAATCCACAAGGATGACACCAGATAAGACCTTAAGCAATAATGGAAAGGGTGCCTGAACTGGCCTTGCACGCACTGTAGTCAGATTGATGACTATCTTAAATTTCACCATAGAACCTTCACCCAGCAAATGATGGAAGATGAGGCAGAGATCCACAGTGATTTCCATTCTCAACCACTATGACTCTATAAAAGGGAGCCTGGAACTGGAAAGAGTTTATCCAATCATCAGCTAAAATCATATGAGATATAATACTCTGTTGTTTTGCATTCTGTACAGTGGCTTCCCGTTAAGCAATTTCTGTCCCAACCAGCAATTGTAACTCCTTAGCCACCAGCAGTACCACTGGCCTCAGCCAGGTGGGAATTCTGTTCACTCAGGCACCCGCTCTATCACAGCAGCTGAAGGAAACTTTACCCAAATCTCTATCCTTCTGTAGAACTCATTATTCAAAGGTTGAAGTGAAATCCTGCTAGCTCAGAGAGGCTGAAGAGCAAGTAGCAAATCTTCTTTCCTTTCAACAGAGAAAGGGGTCATCCTTCTGCTCAACCTGCATTAAAGAACTCTCTACACTTAGCTGCTCCCTACCATTTCCTGTCTTCTAGTTGCTGATTCAGCCTCCTGACCCCAGGTTAATTTTATTTAATCAAACAAATATAACTCATCTTTGCATCATTAACAAAAGCAGCAGAAGCAAATGTAACATACCTTTACACAGCTGAAATAATACGCCACAATACTCAACATTTCTATAATGCTCGCTGTTCATTAGACATCAGTCTTTGTCAGATCTTCACCTTTCTCTCCCTCTCCCTTGCCCTGTCTTAATATAATTATAAATCTGTGACTTCATGGAGTGCGGACACATTGTGCGCCCTGAACCATTGGACCCTGTCCTCTGCTGTCCTGTGCAGTATAGGGACTTGACTGGAACTGAGACTTGGATGCAGGACAGGCACCATCACAGTCTTGCCTCTCTCTCTCCTCACTCAGTCTTTCGTGCAACTAAAAACAAATCCTAGTCAATCTTATGATGATAACAACCTGAGTGATTGTGACAGACCTCACTGCATTTTACTCTATAGCGGTGATGTTGGCATTAGGAAAGAAAGCAATAGAAGCATGAAGAAATTTGCAAGTACCTATTAAGTCAATAGCATATATCAATAAAAAATTAAAAGAAATGAGTTTAAAAATAGAATCTTGGCTTCTGTGATTTGTATTTGAGTATATTAGTCATCCAATAATATCTAATACACTTCTCTGCTGGTAAATATTGTATGAAATCATTTGTGATTATAATTCTTTATGAATATCATTTACTTTCTTTCAGTTATTTTTGCTTTATTTTAAATGACAGTGAATAAACAAGTACTCACTAAATATTAAAATATTTTTGCATCAGTCGCTTTCCTTCCCTAAAGTAATTTTTATTTAGAGAAATGCTTCAGGTTGATGTGTTTTCTTCCCATGTATTTCCAAAAGTCCATTTTCTGTTTATGGTCAATGAAGATGAATCTTATTCTCTTTATTCCCAATTCAATGCTTGGAAAATCACACACAAATAATCAACAGTTAACATAAATAGTCAAAATACTTTAAAAAATCATCACAGTTGGTGATAAAGTCTCAATTCTATGTAAGAAAAGGGTATGTGTCTATGTGAACTCAACATCAGTTCTCTTGGGAAAGACAAGAGCCTGGGCCTACAGCAATTGCTAGTTCAAACACCATTGTATAGAGTTTTGTCATACATTCTGTGGCTATCCTAGGCAGTGGGCATTTCTGTGGACAGACAATGTCTCAATTTCAACACCAATTTTCTAGCCAGATATAACAGCATGGAGATGTGTTGATTACCAAATGCGAAGCTGGTAAAGTGCCCACTAACTAAAGAGAAGACATGGAAAACATCTGTGGTGCAGAGCAATGAGCCTGAGTTCTCAACAGCTCAAGACTGGACCTGGGCTCAGTTCCTCTTCTGGGCATTCATTCAAACTTTGTACAGTGATAAGCATGTTATTCACATTGGAAATACTGGCTTTTGTAATTTTTTTCCCTTGGTAAACCTGAGATAAGGATGATCTAGAATGATGAGCTGAGAAAGTGAGACATTGTCTCTCCAATCCTGTCCTAATATCAGCATCAAAGCACTACTTGCCATGTTTACCTGTACTCTCTTTTACCTCCAATCATACACTAAGGTTTCTGGAAAATTCCAAATTCATCATTTCAGCATATATTTTGCATCAACTGATGAGTAAACAGTACTACAATACTAGACGGGCCCTCTTTTTTTCAATAATAATGATAATCTCTCCAATTAGTTTAGTCATCTTGACTTCAATACATCAATTTTCATTTTGTTTCCTTAAGTTGCCATTTTTTCTAGGTTAAGTTGCCATTTTTCTAGGCAACTGTATTCACTGCCTCTCATTGAATTGTGGGAAGTTATCTTATTTACTGTACAGCTTTGTAGTTCAATTAGTTACCTATAGGGGTATGCATACAAATCCAGTCTTAGTCAATGGTATCTCGAGCTGTTTGTTTCTGTAAAACTAATTTCTAGTAAACACAGTCCCCTTTGAATGATATATCAGGACTGAGAATATGAAAGATGACTCTCCATAATATAGAAGAGTGAAAGAAAGAAGCCTAAGATAAAGAGGGCTATGAGAAAAGAGGAGAGGGAGAGAGAGGGAGGGAGAGATAGGGAGAGAGAGGTTTTAGCATTATAATTTGAAACCATAGGCCCAGCTTTGGTTGAAATGTGGACATTTTGAAATTCACTTTCATACAGGTTACTAAGACTCTTGACCTGACTGGGCTCCGTACTGGCTGGTTTTGTGTGTCAACGTGACCCAAACTACAGTCATCAGAGAAGAAGGAGCTTCAGTTATGCCTCCATAAGACCCATATGTAAGGCATTTTCTCAATTAAAGACCAATGAGAGAGGGCTCAGCCCATTGTGGGCTTGCAAACCAACAAGCAGCATCTTCCATGGCTTCAGCATCAGCTCCTGCCTCCAGGACCTATTTGAGTACCTGTTGTGACCTCCTTTGGTGACCAACATCAAAGTGGAAGTGTAAGCTGAATAAACCTTCTCCTCCCCAACTTGCATTTTGGACATGGTGTTTAGTCAAAGCAATAGAAGCCCTAAGACAGTTTTTGAGATTCAGAAGTGTATTTCTACAGAACACTGAATATTTAGTCAAGGCTACCCAAGAAAGGATTTCAGGCAATAGGAACCTTGCAAAGGAAGACGAAAAAGTGTGTACTCCTCCACTGATGTGAATAAGGACCACAGTGTTGGCAATAGAAAAAAAAAGAGAAAGAGAGGTGAAGTTTGTAAAAGTTGTATGTAGTAGACATTTGTGTAGCTTTGATGCTTATTCTGGAACTAGCTCTTGTAGACCATGCTGGCCTCACAGAGACCTACCTGCCTCTACTTCCCAAGTGCTAGGATTAAAGGTATGTGCTGCCACTGCCTGTCTCAATAGTAAAAATTTCTTGTCAATTGAATTTTCATGCTTTATCATTTGAACTCACTGTTCATTGGCTAAAATGGGGAATTATATTAGAGCACCAATTAATTAAACCAGAAATATGAGCTTTTTGTGAGGAAGGAACCATGAAATATATTACTAATAAAGAAGTTCAAGCAAATATGGTAGAATAATATCTGTTTTTTAAACAAAAAAATTATTTACTTTTGACTGCCCAATTACCACCAAGGTTTTTGGATCCTAAAGGTACTAACACCATCTCCACACACCTCACTGTTCCATCTCCTCACATCTCCATACACCGTTCACATGTAAAGACTCTTGAATGATTTGTTCTGGGACACATTCTGCCTTTCACATTTGGTTGAAGACAGGTTACAGAACTCAAAAGTTTCACATGTTTGAACTTGAAGCCAACATTACCTTCAGTCAGTTAAAATAAGACTGTTCTCCTACCTTGGGAAGCATTTTACTGTATCTGTTTGAGTTCAGTGTCTTTCCAACAGGATGCTGTTATTACTATCAGTTCTGAGACTATCAATTAATTGACCATATTCACAAAAGGCCACAGTTCCACTTTGGTGTTACTGTGGTGAGTTCTACAGTAGAGGCCATTGGCATAAACTGAAATCCATTTCTACTTGTAAACTTTTCTTATAATCCTTCCTCTCGGGCCACCTCACACCTTAGCAGCCTGTGATAGGCACCCTTCACATCTGAGGAACAGGCATGGAGCAGCCTATGACATCTCTGAACAAATGGGTGGAGTATTTTTCTTTCTTTTTCTTTCTTTCTTTCTTTCTTTCTTTCTTTCTTTCTTTCTTTCTTTCTTTCTTTCTTTCTTTCTTTTCTAAGAAAGTGTTTCTCTATGGCTTTGGAGCTTGTCCTGGAACTAACTCTTGTAGACCATGCTGGCCTAGAACTCATAAAGATCTGTCTGCCTCTCCCAAATTCTGGGACTAAGGCGTGCACCACTACCTTCCAGCAATCTTCCTACAAATCTCAGGAGGTGCTTTATCATAACTGTGTGGTCTGGACAACTCAGTGTGGTGGCTCATTCAGGAGCTGAAAAGCACCCTATAAAGGACAGTTCTCTACTAAATTCCACTCTAGATAAGTCCTAAATTAATAGATATGTATCTGGTTTATAAAAGCAGACAGTTTCAGAGTCAAAGTCAGGTGTTCAAACAAAAGTTCAGGTATGAATTTTTATAACCATGTGATTCACAAAAGGCAAAAGTAGAAATCATTCTAATGTCCATCAAGTTATAAATTAATGTGGAGTGGGCTGGGGTAGGAGTTAAGCAACAGAACACTTGCCCTGCCAGCATGTGTGAAGACCTAGTTTCAGTTTAGAAGGAAGGAAGGAAGGAAGGAAGGAAGGAAGGAGAGAAGGAAGTTGGTTTTTTGGTTGGATTGTTTTTAGGAGAAAGGGACTTCTTTGAGGGGATTGGTGATCTACAACACTATAAAAAGTTTTTTAAGTAAAGTAAAAGTGTAAAATATAAAATAAGCTATATCAACACTATGCCATAAAGTAGAATTCAGCATGTAGAAAGCCCAAGTATGCAATCTTAATGGAGAAAGAAATATAAAAAAAGGGGTTGCAACATCAAGGTGGCTCACATCCTTTCTAGATAAAAAGAGATTTGTGTTTCTTTGTATGAAACTGGGCCTGAAGTGACTGGTGCTGTCTATTGTAATCCAAACCCTCCTTCCATGCCATCCATGCTTCTTCTTAGCCTGTTTCTGTATCTTCTAAGACATTCTGGTCAAGTTACCAATTTTAAGTCTATCCCAGAATGTAATCCCTGCCTTCACTCATTACAGTTTTTGTATATCAACTTTAGCATAGTTCAATTCATATTTTTTGAATTATTGAATGAACATCAAATTTATTTTAAATAATTTGTTCATTTGTTTGATACGCAATTATTTAACTCAAAATACTGGGTATTAAGGACTCAAAAAGAAGGATATTTTTCTTTATCACTAAGGGGCTCTGATATTGACATTGTTTACCACTGAACAGTCGCCTGTCCTATCATTTTTCCTGTTCTTCCTTCCTCTCCACCCCTCTACACACGGCATAAGCTCTAGCACACGCACATACACACATACAAAGTTGTGCACATAGACATGTGTTTGTGTGTCTAGAACTATAAAATGTTACATACAGATATTCATGTAGAATGTGTAGTCAGTATGTCCTTATTGTTCCTTTCCAAAAAAGAAAATATGTAGCTTAGAAGTAGACTCAGAACCAGGGTTCCCACATTTTAATTATGATACGATACATGATATGATATGATACAGTGTAACCTACTAATGTATGAGGTCATACTCATAGCTATGCACAAAGCCTCCGAGCCACAAGTTAGTTGTGCCTGACAGATTGGCCTTGTCCTTGATGTCTCCTATTAAATTGAACTGAGGATAGTATAGGGTCCTAAACTGTTTAGATTTCTGCAAAGCTTACCAGTTTCACCAAGTGTGGAATGAAGGAATGTGCATATCTGCTCTCCTGAGAGGTGGAGGACTGCTCCAGAGAAGGCACCAAGGCATGGCCCGCACTGTGTGAAAAGATCCCCCTTTCTTCATAAGACCGTTCATTGTTCCTTCTGGCTGTGATGTAGAACAGTAGAAAAGTCTGGAGGGAGAAATGGCTTTTACTATCACTTTGTCTAGAAAATGGAGATAATATGCTTGGCTACTGCTAGCACTGTGGTGAAATTAATCCTTAATTTTAAAGTTTTAATTTTCCAATTTTGCTACAGTAATTTTGCCTTGTTAAAATTCACCAGTAAAACTTAACCTAATGGTAGTGTGCACTTTGCAGGTTTTATATTTTTGTAGTTTTTGAGAAAGAACTTGAAGGAAAAAAATGAGAAGCATATTATGGAATTTTAGTCTTCTTCTACTGTGATGAGGATTTTTTAAAATAATAAATCACAATGAAATGTATTTAAAAACAAGTCTTTGGTATATACATGTATATATATAATTTTACCACTTATTAAAGGTTTAATTAATTCTGTATGCTAATGAAGTATTTTTGTTTCTGTAGGAAGGGATATTAACTTTTCTAACTTCTACCATGTGTTCTAGAAAATGGAAATAAAACACTTGGATCACACTCGGAGCACCTAGGTGATCAATCCCTTTACAAACCTATCTCTGTGCTTCTTGCCTTACATATTGAGCCCTGAGTTGCAGTCTCAGGATTTCCTTTTCTTATTATTGTACAGTAATTTAGGGACAAAGGTAAGATTTTATTTGTTATAGTCACAACACAGAAAAGTTCTCAGTGTGTGTCAGGAGTGATGGATAGAATTAGGCTCTCACCCACTCAACACATCATTGTAAGAGAAAGTACTTATAAATATCAGTCGTAATGATGGAGAACCCAGTAGCCTGAACTGTGATTTCAATTTCAGTCTTTCATATTTGTTTTCCTGTAGAATTCTTTATTCTCTGCTCCTGCTAAAACAAGCCTCTCATCTTTAGTATTTTATTTTATAATGCAATTAGGGAATAAATATAAAGTAAAACACATATATGCCTACAGTTAGGTGCATCTTCCAACTTCAAGTAAGTTGATCATGAAAATCAATCCAGGACGTTTTCCCCTTGCCCTTAACTCCTCCAGTCAAGTTGGGAAAAAAAATGATCAACCATCGCATTTATTATCCCTAAATGCAGTAATTTTTAGTTGGAAAAAATTCAATTTAACAAAATTATTTTTCTAATTGTTGACAGAATTCTGCTATTTCCCACTTAGTTATTTCATCAGTCAGATATTTTATTGCTGCAGTTTTGTTGAAATTTTGATGTACTATGACAATTCCACTATTCTTCAAAAGATTTCAACTTTTCCACCTCAGTGTCTTTGCTCATTTTTGTCCATTAAAAAAAAATCTTTTGCTGTCTTAAGTACCACCACAGTTGCCCTGTGCTCAATAAGGAGCTCAAGCTTTCTCTCCTTTGTGAAGACCTCTTCACACCCTGCCCTTTGGTTACCCATACCACAGGAATACCATCATCGTTCAACAAACACCTCTTTAGTTTCCCTGCATGTCACCCCTCATGGTAGCCATGGGTAAAAGCAATTTGAGAGTCTACCAACTTGGCTCAGTGGAGAAAGGTACCTGCTGCCAAGTCTGATGGCTTCTATTCAGTCCCTATAATGTATAGGATGTTCATCAAAAACACTGTCACACACAAGCACAGGTGTGCATACACATCTATGTACATATGAGCTGACAATCACAAAGCAAGTTTTTAGAGTAATCAAGGATTTAAAGGATTACAAATTCAAACAAGAATAAGCAAATCTGAATACATTTTCTTATAGTAACCACTCTAATTTTATTAAATATTCATCTTGTATGTAGAAATAGCTAACTACATATTAATATGTGATATACAATATATAGCTATCTTAATATGCATATATGTAAATGTAGAATATATGTGGAAAGATGATATATTTTGGAAGCAGCAAAATGTGAATTCAGTTTACGTTTTTATTCATTAATCTTATGAAACGTGCTGAACATAAATTATTAAATCATAGTATAGGGGTGTGCTACCTCTGTGAAAATCATTGGTCAGGCAGTATCTAAGGCTTCCAAAATAACACAAGCATTCACTGTGGTTGTCCACCAAAACTAAGTGGTAAGAACTTATTGTTGAAGATATGTAATTTTTGGGCCTATTACATAATGAATTCCTGTTGGAACTGGAATGAAAGCAAATCCCCCCCTTGCTAGCTCTTTCAATGCTAGAAGATGCTATAATACAGACTGCTGAGCAATAAATCATCACTTACTCAGCTGAGGACCTGCATGCTTCTCCACAAAATGGCAAAATAGGAAATGCTCTCTGATAGAATAGTGGCAAGTCAGTAATGGTGGTAACCAACCACTCTCTTCTTGTGTTTATAGCCTAGTATACTGGAAGCCAATACACACTGTATCTCATACTAAAAGCACCATCAAAAGTCCATGGTTAGGCAAATCAACTCCTAATGGACAAACTATATCTGTAATTTTGCCAAACACACAGGATGTGTCCATCAAAGCACCATCTCAAGATCATGTATATAATCATAACTGTCATCAGCTTTGCCCAGAGAAAGTTCATTTTTGCTGTGGGAATTGGTAACTGGATATATATAGTAAGAGTTTTGAGAACGCAGAAGTGTTAAACATTCAGCCACAAAAGGGGCATTTAAGTCATCCTTTCCAAGACTCTGAAAATGTTGAGGAAGATAGGCGAGGAAGGATATCAGAGCCAGGGCAAGAAATGAAGTGAAGCAGAAGTCTATGATAGGCGTGACTTTACTGTTGCACTCTTGATTGCACAGTAGTTGAGATTATGAGGTCAAAACCTTCAGAGAACTGGATCTGAAAACATCCTGTCATAGAAGAAAGAAGGACTGATGGATTCCTTTATCCCTTAGGATCTTTAAACACATAATGGTAGCTAATGAGGGAAAGGGAAGCTCACAAGACTATATCCATCTCTGAATTCCTACAGGCATTTATTGGTTCCTGGTGAAGAAAGAAATTTTCTTCAGCAGTATATGTACTGTTCAGGATCCCAATAAATAATACTCTTGCCTTCTTCTACTATCAGCTTTAAAAGATGGGTCTCCTAGGGAGACAATTGACACAAATTGACAATAGATGGTCATGAGATCTTCAAGGTGAAGAGAGGTAGGAAAGATAGGAAGACATTGTGTCTTCTGTCTCATATGATTATTAGCAGACCACACATCCCTGCCTCATTCTCTTTCTCTTACAAATGTCTCTTAAATTTTCATTATACCTAAAGTCTGGTGAGTACATAGAAGAAACTGAGACTTACTTATATGAAAGGAGATCACATCATAAAAATAAAAAAAAAGAAAATACTGTATCATCTTTTGCTTCAAACTTTATTGATCATGTAAAACTTAAGTCCTTGGAATTATGATGTTTCTATTTTAATTACAATGTTATTTTATTCTCAAGCCTTTTTGATCTCTTTCTAGCCAAATACATCACATCCTATAGTTTCTATGGCCATACATGTATAGACAGTTCTCAATCTATACAGCACATATCTCTCCCTTGAACTTTGACAAGTATATTACCCTGGTATAATTTCTATCACAATAGCCAACAGAAAACTCTAAATCACTGTGTGAAGAATGAGAATTTCAATACTCATTCCAGTCCTCTACGACACCCAAAGTGATAAGTAATAATTATTAAAATATTCTTTCAGGAGTGGCCATTTAATCAGCAGAAAAAAATTATTGACAAAACTGACCCTATGAAAACTGTGATGAGAAAATGACTTTAATTAAGAAACCATACAGTAGCACTTACATTTCTTAATATTGTGACAACCTCTTCGTTCTAACAAAATTCCCACTTTTGCAATATCATGTACCTAAATTTATTATTTATTAAATATAAATTAAGTAGTAAATGGAAAGTCACATTAAAATGTACACAAACTTAAATAATTCGTTTAGAAATCATATATGCACGATCCCATAGGTTATGCGAACCACAGTTCAATCAACTGCATAAAAATGTAATAGCGAATGTGCTCAATAAAATTAAATGTATGTAGGAAAGAAAAGATGCTTATAGTCACATATTTATTTTCTATTTTCTACAAACATTGCCTAGTTAACTTAAAAAATACATCTACGTACAATGGCATTTGACTATGGCTTTCGTGAAACCAGATAATATACACTCCACTTACAGTTAACCAGTATAACACAGAAGGACAACCTGAACTCTAAACACTACTTTAGGAAGTTCTGTGATTATCATTATACCTGATAAGGATGTCCTAATGAACTTGAGAAGCAATTCTGGGCCGTCTTTGGAATTTGTGTGCCTTTTTCATTGTGATATTGCTTGCCAAGGAGAACTGTTAGATACATTCAATCAATCTCAATTAAAATTGATAACTGAGATAAGCACTGCTATTTGGTGAGAATAATTAAATTTTACTCAGTATTTGTTTGATGGTGTTAGCTGACTTTGTTTTTTCAGTGATAAGGAAGGGGAGCAAGGCTATGATTTCTTATGCTGAACTGTGTTATTTGACAAAGGCTGGAAAGTTTTCCTTAGCACTCTCTGCTGGTTTATGGATTTGAAGACGACTCAGATGATTCACATTTGCAGATACAGAGGAAGCAGTAAATGATCCAGGTTTAAGGAGAGTTACTGAACAATCTGAAGTAGATCAGAGAATACAGTCAAACCAATCAAACCAACATCTATATGTAGCCACGCATGGCTCTACCGAAGACACCAGTGTTTGCCGGCAGCCCACTTCTGTCATTCTTCTCATTGTCTAAGTGTGGGCTCACCATTGCTCTCCCCTAAATAGACTCTATATGAACTTGAGCTCTGACTCAGACTCTGAAGAAGCCCATCCTGTGGAAACTGGTTATACAGACCCTGAATGACAATAAAAACACGGTGAATTTTCCCACCAGTATACAAACTTAGCACTTCCTGATTTCATATATATATACATATATATGTATATATATATGCACAACTGGAGGCAAATACCAAAAGTAAGTAAATAAATAAATAGAACTGTTTAATATTTAACAAGCACCTTTGGAGGGTTTTATTCAGCCTGAAAGAAATATGTGTAGGCAGTGGATTGACTTTGAAAAAACAAAATGCTAAAAATAGTATATGTATTTTCAAATATTTATTTACTTTATGTGTATGGATCTTTTCCTTGTATGTATTTTTTTACTTCATGTTACTGCAACACACTTCACTTGGGGGCCAGAAGAGGGAGGGCTTCAGCTCCTCTGTAACTGGAGTTACATGTAGTTGTGACTGTCCCATGTGTTGGTAACCAAATTTCCCTCCCCTGGAAGAGCAGTCAGTGTTTGGAACCATGGAGCCATCTCTTCAGTCCCAAAAGAGTATCTTAAAGTACAGCCTTTTGGAATATAAAAATGGAGAGATTCAAAGGATAAGACAGACAGTCCTCCTAAAACGATAGAAACTGAAAGAGAATGTCTTAGTTATGGCCCTGTTGGTGCCAGAAAACTTTGTACTGCATTGATTCATTTTCGGTAAAACAAATTTATTCTCGGGAAAAATGGAGAGAATAGTCTTTGAAGGCATCCAGAATAACAAAATTCAGAAAAACTGGAGACTGACCTTTCAGGGAAGGAATTGGTCTGTGAGTTCTATAAGTATTATCATTGGGTCAGTACACATCACTGTATACCTGTTGGAACTCACAGAAAACTGTATACTTGTTGATTAGTGGGCAAGAAGGAAGAGACTGAAGCCGACAGATTGGCTGGAAATAAAATAATTTTGAAACAGGGAGACACATATTATACTGACCTCCCAACTTTGGATATCACACTTTCTCATGTCCCTGACGGACCTCTCAGTTTCAAGTGCCAGAACCTAGCAAAAATCAGCAGTTCTGCAACAGAAAAGTTGGACTAGAAATCTCATTTGTTTTCTTT
>JAQHUG010000013.1:7249425-7261236 GCA_028555095.1 Dicrostonyx torquatus | reverse complement strand
AACTAACTTTATATGGAAAAACAAAAAGCCCAGGATATCCAAAATAATCCTATATAACAAAGGAACTTCCAGATACATTACCATCCCTGACTTTAAACTCTATGGTGATGAAATCAGCTTGGTATTGTCATAAAAACAGAGACGTTGACCAATGGAATCGAATCAAAGATCCAGATATTAGCCCAAAAACCTATAAACACCTAATATTTGACAAAGAAGCTAAAAGTATACAATGGAAGAATGAAATCATCTTTAACAAATGGTGCTGGCATAATTGGATGTTAACCTGTAGGAGAATGAAAATTGTTTAGGGCTTCTACTGCTGTGACTAGATACCATTACTATGGCAACTCTTATTTAAAAAAAACATGTTTATCTGAGGTGGCTCACTTATACTTTCAGAGGTTCAATCCATTATCTCATGACATGTCACATGACATCATGCAGGTTGACATGGTGCTGGAGTAGTAGCAGAGAGTTCTACATCTTGAAGGCAACAGGAAGTCAACAGGTACAATGGGCAGTAGCCTAAGAATAGGAAACCTCAAATCCCACATCCAACATAAAACACTTCCTTCAACAAGGCCAGAGCCACTCCAACAAATCCACACATTCTAATAGAGCCACTACCTATGAGATTATGAAGGGCCAATTACATTCAAACTTCTTGAGAGGAGTAACTTCTCTAAGATCTGTATCCTTACCAGCCATGGATAGTTGCCTAGGTTTACAGTGCCAGGCATCATTCCTTCATGTTATGTGGGCCAAATATACAATGATTGCTTACAACTGAGGTATGAATGCCACTCATGAACCTTAAGGGATATCTTGTCACAATGGTCATTGTTGTTATTCATGGGCTGCATAGCAGTGTTAGGACTACTTATGTACCACCTTCCCTTGGTGATTGACATAGCACCTTCTGGTACTATAAAAGCTTGTCCTCCTGGAGGATGTTTCAGGTCAGATCTAGTTCAGTCTTTCAAGTGCTTTTCCAAAGTTTATGGTTTCTTGAGAAATAGAACTTAATTTCAACTCCTGAGATGCAACCAAAAGTAACAGCAATAGCCTTTACTATCCTGAAAACTGCTCAGACTCCCATAACCAACAACTTGAAATGGGAATTTTCAAGTCTCTTGGAGGTGGTATTTTCTGCCCAAGTGACACAGCTTTATTATCATGGTGTGTATGCACGGTTACATATGTACAGTTATATGTACGACATGTAACTTCAGGTAAAAATTAAACAATGTTTCCTTATGGATTTTTAGAACATTCTTAGTATCATTGGCATTCCTGTTCTTTCTCTTAGGTTTACAATATTACTCCATTACGCTTAGGCATGGTTGTTCCTGTATTCTAGTCCATAAACCCTTCTGTACATTTTCTTTCTCAATTAAAACTGGCCCATTGTTTGTTGTTGGGTATCCTTTTGGATCTTAATATCAGGTTTGTTTTTCACTTTTCAAAATCTTCTGATGGGTAGTCTCCTACAATTTACTCATTCATTCTTTGAAATATCTCCAAGGCTTTCCAGTTTTGCAAATTTCTCACCCACACCAGCACTTTCACTCCTCCTCTCCTTTCTTGTCTTTCCCTTCTCCTGATTACCCACCCTCACACTCAGAGTAATTCAAGTTTTATTTAGAATGAGTAAAAATGAATGTGCTTCAGGGCTTAGACCATGTAGGCCAAGCTTTGCCTCGAGACAATATTTACAGCTGAGTGATAAATTGGGATTGTTATCAAGGGGTTGACAGCCTGTTAACTAGAACAGGGCTAGAAATATTGCCATAAAATTGCTGAACTCAGGAAAGTAAATATTTAATAGGTCTTTCAGTAAAGACAAGTTGGTAAATAGAAACAAACAAAATAGGAGAGACTATGGTCAGTTTAAGGAGGAGTTTTGGTAAGGCTGGATTTAGCAGAATTTACCTTCTTGTGGAAGAGACATTAAGTTATGATTCTTTTGTTTAGAAATACTATAACTATGATGAATCCCAAGGTTCACACACAAAGAACAAATATAAAGCCTGTTTCTTGGCTCAGAATTCCAAACAACAAAATAGGCTATTAGTAGTCTCAAATTACTTGCTCAGAGTTCGTGTGTATTTCTCAGTCATTCTTAATGTTTTATTAAACTATATGTCTCAGTTCTGACTCATGGGATGTAGGTGGAAGTAAGGCATGCATGACAGGCTCATTCTATAAGTTATTTGAGCATAAGTCAATCATATATAGCCCTAATCAATCCACAATCTTGACAAGTGATAGAAAATTATGGGATTAACCATGTCAAAACAGAGGGTCGATGGTACCATGATTTTCTCCATGAAGAATATCATGAAGGACATGAACAAAGAAAGATTTTCACAGACTCTCACTCAATAAGAGGGAGTGGGTAATTTTTTTCTTTTTTTCAGGTTAAAACATAAGCATTCATTTCAGAAGAAACTAAACAATGCCCCCAAAAATTAAGTATGCAGCTGGTTGGTTAAAAAAAAAATTAAGTATGCAGATGGTTGGCCAAGGTGATCATGAGTTGTCTCCAGGTTCTGAATCATCTCCAGACTGGGTTGGCTGAATTTCACCAGTATTTGCCTGAGAACTCATCAGTCTATCCAAAGCTGACACCCTCTTTATATTCAGTCATACAGTCAAAAGTAAACTAGCCAAAATGGACATTCAGACATGTTGTTACAAGCAGTAAGAGATATCTGATCCCTAATAGATGCATAGCTTCTGTATTTTCAGCGTGGATTGAGGTTAAAATTTCAAAATCAGGGCTGGAGAGATGGCTCAATAGTTAAGAGCACTGCCTGCTCTTCTAAAGGTCCTGAATTCAATTCCCAACAACCACATGGTGGCTCACAAACATCTGTAATTTGATCTGGTACCCTCTTCTGGCCTGAAGGCATGCTTGCAGGCAGAATACTGTACACACAGTATTAAATAAATCATTAAAAATAAAAAAACAAGTAAACATATAAATAAATAGAGAAATGTGAATTGTATTTTAAAAAATTTTCAAAATCCAGTCAGCACCGAATAAAGCAACCCTGTGAAGGGGAAACATGGTCCTCAATGGCATTACTTAACCCTTCAATCCTACCATGCCTGTACTGTTTGTCCTTTGAGAATTCTTTGCAATGTTTTGGTTCATATTCACCTACCCTCTTCTAACTTCTCCTTGATCTATTCCCCTTCCCTACTAAATGGACTTTGAGTATTCTTCTTATCTTCTTCTCTAGCCTATCATGTCTAATTTGTGCCGGCCATATGAAGTATGACCTACTGGAACAACTTACCAGTGGTCACACAAATCTTTAAAGAAAATTGACTCTCTTACTTCCAGCAACTGTAAATCGCTCCTCAGGGAGGGTTGGTGCTTCATGCTAGGATTTTGTCTGGCTTGATACTGTACATACTGTCATAACATAAATTCAGATGTGCAACTAACCTGCTGTGTCTGAAAACCTCTCTTTCTTTGTAGCCATCCTCAAAGTATCTCTGTCCAGACAGATCATAGACCTGATGGGGTAGACTACTGCTACTATTATTCTAAATGGTTTTTGTATTGAATCAACTCCTAATAACTTATAGCTATAGATTAGTGCCTCTCTTAACCCTCGTTAGAGAATGTTCTTTATGCAAATAGATGAGATTTAATATAAAGATGCTGCTGGTGAAGGTAGAGAAAATAAGGGAAATGGCCCCAATGCTAAAAGTGGTGTGTCATTGAAGTTTTATTCATGAAGGCAACATACTCCAGTTTTCTCTTAATTAAATGCAAGGCATTATTTTGAGAATCAAATCAAAGGTTTGTTTTGAATTCTTACCAGGTATACTTTGACCTGTACCTGCAGGTTGGTTAAAGCAGCTAGAGATCTTGTCTTTTCCTACTGAGTAAATTAGGAGCATGGTAACCATGGGAGACGGTTGAAGGGGATGGAAGAGGAAGGGACAGGAGCAGAGAAAAATGTAGAGCTCAATAAAATCAATTTAAAAAACCAAAACAATAACAACAACAAAAACAGCAAAACAGCTACAGATAAAGAACAAAAGGAGACAGAAGAGGAGGAACATGGAACTGGGCATCTCCAATCAGCTCAATATTCTAATAATTAAGTAGCACAGATTCCAGTACATAAAGGAACACAATGTTTCTGAGAGATTCTATATATACCATACTGATTGTATAACCCTTTCATTGCTTAGACGACCTTGATTGTAAGTCTTCCTTAAACTACCATGACTATGATTTCTCATAAAAACTAAAATAATTTCTAGAATAAAACAGGAAGCTATTAATAATTAAGTTGGAACTTAAGTCATCAATTGGGATTTGGGGAGGTAAAACTGGGAATACATTTTTCTTAAATATAAATAAAATATTTATAAATTCTTTCATAAATCTATTTATTCAAATCCCCAGAAAGTTGTTATGTTCTGACTTCTGTTCTAGAGAAAACAAATAAGAAATGAGAAAATGTGGGTATATAATAAAAATTATGAACAAATATTATACACTGATGCTACTCTTTTTACAGTAAAAAACAACAGTGGTGTAGCACGGGAGTTACATAAGGTCAATGGCCCTATGGTCTCTTCAATCAAAAGATCACTGTTGAAATTAATGGTTTCTCAAAACATAAAAATCTTAAAACTTGCAAATCTAATTTTACCTCCCTCCCTCTTTGTCTCCATCATTCCTCTCTCCATCTTGCTTCTCTGTCTTTCTTATATTCATTAGAAAAAAATATTAAAATTTTATTGATAAATTTTCTGTTCTAAGATACAAATGAATGATAATAATTTAAGGACAAAGGGGAAACACAAGAATAAAAAACAACAAGTCACTCACACAGAGTTAAAAAGGTAGGAAAACTAAGGATCATATGCTTATTAAAAAGCTAAAATATACTCACTGTGAGTTATGTTACATAAAGGCATGGAGAATATGAAATAATACAATGAATCCAAAGACAGAAGGACAAAATATCTATGCTTTGTGTGTGTAGTGAACTCATAAGGGGACATTAAAGTATGTTAAAAATTTGGTCCTGACATTGATGTAGTTCATTGGGCATATGTCCATGATGAATAGCAGACGTGCTCTAGTATCGGAGACAATTAGACCATCAGTCACTCTTACCATCCCAACCTGAATGAGAAAACAGTCAGGACCATGACCCATAGGCCCTCGTAATAATGTCATATAAGACAAGATAGAAACCATATACAGGATTCATTTTCAAAGGAAGCTCAATAGGCCCAAGATGTCTAGGAGTAAATTGTGTTTTAGATACTATTAGGATATCTATGGATCCATTTTCCTAGAGCCTATGAGAAGAGTTAGAAATAAGGGTATAACATAAAAATCATAAGTAAATAATTTCACTGTTAAGGAAAAATCAAATAAGCCTTTTAATATATTCAATTAAACATCTGAGGGATTAATTTGGCTTTCTTTATCTTCTCTTTATATTGTTTAATTATCATATAACAGCAAACTCAAATATATTTTTGGAAAGATCATATCAATAACTGAAAAACTAGCTAGCTGACAGGTGTACAGTATACATGAAAAACATTGTATTATTTTTCCTGTGGAAAATCTCCCCACATCATCTTGTGCCCTTGAATCAACTCCTGAAGAACTTCTTATCTTAAATGTTCATTAGTCCCCATGTGTGTTCACCTTTGGTCACTTTTTTTTTCTTGCCTATGCTTTATTGGTTTGAAAGCTAACAAGAGTCAAGGTTACTAAGTAAATTTCAGTGTACTCCCCATGGCTTCTAGCAAGTTTTTTTTTTTTTTTTCCCAAATCAACATCAATAAAGGCCTTTACTTGGAGGCCAGCAGAAAAAGTCATCACATGTATTTTATATTTCTGTCCATAGTCTCAAAAAACAAATAAAATGCATGCCATGTCTTTTGTTTTTAGACAGGTATGCAAACCTATCTCAATACGCTCATTATCTTGTTTAGCAATATGTTATCACAATAGGCTAGAAAGGCTGAATGCATAGTATCTTTTAGATAAATGATGAGACTGAAAGATATAGAGAGCATTTCAATTGCTTATAAGTATAAATACTCTGAATAGCAAAGCTGTGATCTGTATCCCTGCAGTACCAGTTCTAAAAACTCATTTACCTGCAATAGTTATGTATTCATTTTTCTTTCGATTTTTTTGTTTTTGTCTTTCAGGAGAATCCTGCGACTAACTTTACTAGACTTTCAAAGAAAACCTATAATATTTTACATAAGCAGGTTTCAAGGTCATAGCTGTGAATCAAGCCCATTTTACATAAAAAACAACTAAGGAAGGAGGTACAATGAGGTGAGGGGGCTTGATCCTGTTGCAAGGAAGCAACTCATGACTCACGGAAAGATGCTGCTTCCTCTGTGCTGGCAAGTGTGAAGAGGTCATCCCACTGATTCAGCTGCCTGTGGAGAGTGGAAACAGTAAGATCTGGTATAGCTCACTCTCCCATCAAGACCACATTGTTAGTGGAAATACACATTCTCCTACCGTCTGGACTTCTGAATCCCCATCAACTGGAAGGCAGTTTTCATAGCCAGTATGTGCTTAGCAGTGCCATCATGCTGAGAAAGTGACATGTAGGCGTAACTCCTCCAGTTTTCATAGACAGCGTCTCTGGAACCCTCTACTTGAGCCCTGGTAGACTGAAATCCTTTCAAGAGATCATAGTAATGACTAATACCTAGTCAGCATTTTATAAATGCTTTGATGGATATGATTACCTACCAACAAGCAATTATGATTAAAAATTACAATGATTAATACACCAATACTAGAAAATCCCAATTAATTTTCATAAAACCCCTTAAAAAACAATGAGTCAAATCTTTAGACAGGAAAATTGAAGCATAAAGACCTTACGAATGACAGAAAAATTCATTCTGAAAGCAAATGACACCAAAATGTCCCCCACCAGTCCCCTCAGTGCTCTTCTGCTCTGTACTTCACAACCTGATCACTCATGTTCCCATCCACACCTGCCCTTAGTCCACTCAAGAAATCTCTTCTGTTTCCCCCTCTCAGGGTGTCCTGTAATCCCCTGGCCCCCAAAAATCCAAGCCATGGACTCTTCTCGTTACCTAGTTTCTGTGAATTATAGCATAGTAATACTTTATTCTATAGCTAGTATCAACTTATGAGCAAGTACATACTATATTTGTTTTCATTGTTCTGAGTTACCTCACACCGAAAGATTTTATTTTTCTAGTTGCATTCATTTGCATTTAAATTGCCTGGTGTCCTTGTTTTATGTTTTGATGTTATTGTTGTTGTCATCTGCACTCCATTGTTCACTTATTTATTTATTTTTATTAACATTTTTTCTCATTTATTTTACATATCTACCACAGTTTCCCCTCCTTCTTCTCCTCTCATTTTTTTCCTGACTCCCATTTATGTCACCTCCCCATCTGCTCCTCCTCTGTCTACATTCAGAAAGTGCCAGGCATCCCATTGGCTTGAACAAATCCTGATACATCAAGTTAAGAAAGAACTGAGCTCTTTCCCCCACATAGATACTGGGCAAGGTAATTCAGCATGGGAAAAGGTTCCCAAAAGTCAGCTAAGCATCAGGGTCATTGAACTGAACTAGGCCCTCTGCATGGGTGTCCTGGTTTTTAACAGCCGAGTAATATTCCGTTGTGTAAATGTAGCCTATGTTCTTTGTCCATTCCTCAGAAGAAGGATATCTATGTCATTTCCAGTTTCTGGCTATTACAACTAAAGGTTCTCTGAACATAGTTCAGTGAGTGTCTTTTTGGTATGATTTAACATCCTTTGGGTATATGCCCAAGAGCAGTATAGTTCGGTCATGTGGTAGGTTGCTTCCCAGTTTTCTGAGGAATAGCCACACTGATTTCCAAAGTATCTATACAGGTTTGAACTCCAATCATCAACGGAGAGTGTTTTCCTTGCTCTATATCCTCTCCTGCTTGAGCTGACCCCTGTGTTTTTGATATTAGCAATTCTTGGTGTAGGAGGTCCTTCTTTCTATGTGTTGCTTGTATTGGTTAATGAATAAAGAAACTACCTTGGCCTGATAGAGGCAGAACTTAGGTAGGCAGAGAAGACAAAACTGAATTTTGGGAGGAAGAAAGCAGAGAGGGAGAGACATCATGCTGCTGCTAGAATCAGATATGCTAAATATTTACTGGTAAGTCACTGCCACGTGGCGATACACAGATTAGTAGAAAAGAGTTAGCCAATAAGACGTTAGAGCTAATGGGCCAAGCAGCATTTTAATTAATACAGTTTCTGTGTGGTTATTTCATGGCTAAGAAATCCAGGCAGCTGGGACAAACAAGTGGGCCCTCCTCCTACACATTCTGGCAGGTATAAAATGGAATTTTATTGATCCATTGATATATTTGTCTGTGTTTATGCCAATATCATGTGGTTTTATTACTATAGTTCTATAGTAGACCTTATAATCAGGGATGGTGATTGCTCCAGATTTTTTTTTTCTTTTTTCTTTTTATTGTACAAAATGTTTAAAATAGGCTCTCCTGGATTTTTATTTTTCCATATGCAGTTGGGTATTGTTCTTTCAAGGTTCGTAAAGATTTGCGTTGGGATTTCAATGAAAATTACATTTGTAATTTGTAAATTGCTTTCGGTAAGATGGCAATGTTTACTATGTTAATCCTACTGATCCATGAACATGGGAGATCTTTCCATTTTCTGGTATCTTCTTCAGTTTCCTTCTCCAAAGATTTGAAGGTCTTGTCATACAGGTCTTTCACTTGCTTGGTCAGAGTTATACCAAGATATTTTAAATTAGTTGAGGATATTGTAAATAGTGTTGATTCTCTTATTTTCTTCTTGGCCACTTTATCCTTTGTATACAGGAGGAATACTAATTTTTTGAGTTTTTCTTGTATCCAGTCACTTGAGTAAAGGTGTATAGTTTATGTATATACTATCAAAGAACCTGTGAATACCTTCTTTCTTTCCTAGTTTTATCCCCTTGATTTCCTTTAGTTGTCTTACTGCCTTAGTTAGAACTTCAAGTACTATATTGAATAGGTACAGAGAAGGTGGACAACCTTGTCTTATTCCTGATTTTATTATTATTATTTTGAGTTTCTTTCCATTTAATTTTATGTTAAAAATCAGCTTGTTGTATATTGCTTTTATATGTTTAGGGATGGTCCTTGTAACACTGATCTCTCCAAGGCTTTTATCATGAAGAAGGGGTGTTGGATTTTGTCAAAGGCTTATTCAGCATCCAATGAGATGGTTCTGTGGTTTTCTTTTTCTTTCAGTTTGTTTATATGGTGGATTACATTGACCAAATTTGTATGTTGAAATATCCCTGCATCTCTATGATAAAGCCTACTTGGTTATGGTGGATGATCTTTTTGATATCTTCTTGGATTCTGTTTGTCAGTATTTTACTGAGTATTTCCACATCAATGTTCACAAGTGAAATTGATCTGTAATTCTCCTGGGTCTTTGTGTGGCTTGGGATCATGGTGACTGTGGCCCCATAGAAAGAATTTGACTCCTTTTTAAATAGTGATCAGTCTCAAAGATCCCAGCCCTATTTATGTTGAGCTATACCATGCAATGCCTTATCTCTGTTCATTCTCCTAGCAGCCTTAATGCAAAGAAAAGCCAATCGGTGCTCTCTTATTATGTAGAAGCTGAACTTCAAAGCTGTTGCTACTGAACGTACATCACAGGTATTGCTATAGAAGTATTCAAGGTCCATTAAGGAAAACCTGTTATGCAGCAAAAAGAATGAAGTCTTCCACTGTTTGGACACAAGTCATTGTTTCCTCTCTTAAGAGTTAATCCAATTGAACACATTAATCTTCTGGCCAAGGGACCATCCCCTAGAAGTCTGGGTTCACTTTGCACCATACCAAAGAGATAGGAGGAATAATTATCCTTTTAATGAGATTATGTATAATTTCTCCCCAGAATCTTCTCTACCTAGTCTAGTTTCTCCAGATGTACCTTGGTATTCAGTAGGATACACCCACTCTCTTATGTTTACACTCAAAAAGGCAGAACTTTTCCATATACTTCTCTTTCTTTTCTTTTGGATGCAGGTCAGAGCCTAAGTATGCTTTCACTGGCAATATATATATATGGCTACTTGTCTACCGTGTGGCAGTCCTCAATGACTGCCCACAGCAGACAGTATGGCCTTTCTGTCTCTTCTTTATCTTACTCCTCCAGGAAGCTCCTGTGGCTTACAGTGTGCGTGCCCCACATTTTTCTTTCTAATGATGATAAAATTATCCTTGAGCTACTGTTTGTGCCTATCCTTAAGTAATTTTATTACCAAGAATAAGAACCCCAAACAGAAAACTGAATTTATAGTAATGATATTTAGAAATGTTCCAAGTTTTATGTTATAGGACAAAGAATTGGACAAACACAAGAATAGAAGTAGAAGCAAGGAAAGTTTATCTATAAAAGAAGAAAATTCAAGGGAGGTAGTTGACTAAAATAAAGAAGTTTAGAAGCTTAACATTCCATGTTCAATAAAAAATTGAAACTGTTTTAATGCTGCGTAGCATGAATTTTTTATGTCATTTTGATAATGTGGACTTTCTCTCCCAAGTATGTTTTGTTGCATGCAGTTCCACATGTAGCTGCAGAATTCGTTAGCATCTTAAATCCCCATGCAGGAATGCATATTTTCCTATTATAATGACTTCTGGGTTACCTTCATTCATTCTGGAGAATCTCTGTGCCTGAGCCAGGAGCCATATCTAACTGTGGGGTTTCTAGCTTTCATCTTTGCCCACTGGTTTCTTTCATGTGCTGATTTGGAAGATTTCAGACAGGGTTTTCAGGACCTCAATCTCTTCACTGTTCTCCTGCCTCATCACTGGGACCATTCGTTCCAGGAAATTATGCTTTAGAGCTGTTTTATTTTTGTCAGTGATAAGTTATTATTTTGAAAATGATAAATGATTCATTAGAAAGTAATGAAAAGTGCATTTAATAGACACAGAGATAAACCTGCGGAAATAGAGTTTCTATGTGGAACTCTGGGAGCCCTGAATCCCCAACCTCCTTTCAAGAAGGAACTAGAATATGTCTGATTCCTGTGGTTTCACATATTCCTGTGTAACTTCCCCATAGAGGTCCTAGACTGCAGCTTTGCCACCAAACTATAGCAAAAAGCATTGTTCCACATCTTGAAGGGGGAAAAACCAAAATTACTACAGACAAATCAAAAACAAAACAAACAAAGATTGGGGAAAGTTTTATCACATTCAGCTGGCAGATGAGAACAGAGGTTATTGGCAGAGCAATATCTTCCTCAAATAAAAGAAGCATGGGGAACTTGTACACATCTCTATAGGGGTTGACTCATTTCTAGGCATTCTATCTTAAGAGTAGGAAGCAAATGATTGAAGGATTAGAGTGACAGGTAGAAATACTTTTAGGAGGCAAAGGTTGCATCAAAGTTCCAGCTGAAAATAAAGCCCCCAACCCTTCAGAGATATATTAACAGAGCACTCTGCCTCTGTAGGTGTTTACCTCACTCAGTGTCTAGCCAAAACTTTGGTATCCAACAGTGATAGATAATAACCAGGTGTTTCCTCTGATGATTAAATTCATGTATGAATGGACTACATACTTGTCTGTTTTAGCATCAGTTTCCTCATGTGTAATATGGGAAGCAATGGAACCACTTTTATACACCTCATGTGTACATTTTAGACATACAATGTTTTCTTATGAAGGCAAAGGAAATGATGTGAAAACAATTTATATAATGCATGCACTGAAGTAGTGTT
>JAQHUG010000013.1:7210846-7228682 GCA_028555095.1 Dicrostonyx torquatus | reverse complement strand
GCCTCTTAGAACTGCCTTAATTGTATCCTATAAGTCTGGATATATTGCATAGTCATTCAATTCTAGAAAGTCTTTAATTTATTTCTTAATTTCTGCCTTGACCCATTTTCCTTTAGGCAGTGATATGCTCAGTTTCCATAAGTTTGTAATTTCCATTGTTTTTGTTCATGTTGATAACCAGCTTTAACCTGTATTAGTCTGTTAGTATGTGGGGAATTATTTTAATTTTCTTTCATCTGTTGTGATTTTCTTTGTGTCCAATCATGTAATGAGTTCTGGAGAGTATTTTATAAGGTGCTGAGAAAAAGGTATATTCTTTATTATCTGCTTGAAATCTTCCATAAATATGTTAGGTTTATTTTGTTTATGGTGTTAGTTGGCTCTGCTATTTCTCTGTCTAGTTTTTTATTGATTACTTGTCTATTGGTAAGCATTAAATTTTGAAGTCTCCCACTATCATTGTGTGAATTTTGATTTGTGGTCTAAACCGTTGTTGTGTTTCGTTTATAAATTAGATTGCTCTTGTTTCCCATGTTGGATGTCAAGATGGCACTGTCCTTTTGGTGATTTTTTCCTTTGGGTGACTATGTAATGTTATTCCTTATCTCGTCTGATTATTTTTGGTTTGTAATTCATGTAGTCAGATAATGCAATGGCTACAACAGCTTGCTTCTTAGGTCCATCTGCTTGAAATATTTTTTCGCATTCTTTTACCCATAGGTAATATCTATCCTTGGTGTCTCTATTGGAAAGTAAGATATTATTCTAAAAAGTTTGTGTTTATATGTCATTGGCTCTTCTTCCCTTGAAGATTTTAACGTTCCTTCTTTGTTCTGTATACTTGATGTTTTGATTATTATATGCCAAGGGATTTTTCTTTTCTTGTCCAGTGTATTTAGTTTGAGCATGCTTCTTGTACCCTGATAGGCATCTCCTTAAGTTATGAAAGTTTCTCCTATGATTTTATTGAAAATACTTCCTGATCCTTTTACCTGAATTATTTCTCTGTCCTCTATTTCTGTTGTTCTTGAATTTGGTCTTCTATGTTTCCTGGATGGTTTGTTGTTTTAGTCTGAATTTGTGTGTGTGTGTGTGTGTGTGTGTGTGTGTGTGTGTCTGTAAGTAAAATACAACATTTTCTTTGACCAATGTATCCATTCTCCTATCATGTCTTCAGTGCTTGAGATTTTGTTTTCCATTTATTGTATTCTGTTGGTGAGGCTGAGGTGTACCTCTGAGGTTTGTAATCAAATTCATAATTTATTTTTATTTCCAAATTTCCCTCAGTTTTGGTTTTAATTATTGATTCTATTTGTATTTTTAGGTCTTGAATTCTTTTATTCATTTTCTTCCAATGTCTGTGTTTTCATAGATTGCTTTAAGGGATTTATTCTTTAAAGACATATATCATGATAATAAATGCTATTCTAAGTCTTTTCCCTTGTGTTTCAGCTATGTTTCAACACTCAGGACCTGCTGGGATAGGACTTATGAATGTTAGTAGAGATATTATGTCATGGCTATTATTGTGTTTTTATGCTGTCTTCTAGGAATCTTGGTTTGGAAAGATTGTGATTCTATGTGCTGATATCTGGAGTACTCTTTATTGGGTGGCCATTTTGTTTCTTGGTTTTTGTTGCCCTCTCTCATTCTGAGGTGAATATGGTGATTGTGTGTTGCCTGGTTGAAAATTATTCTGGAATCCTGATAGGTGCAGTGACTGGGTTTTCCAAGTAAAATGGGTTTGTAGGTATTGTGAGCTGACACATAGAAATAGGAATTGGCTGCCAGGCATGGTACTGAGCAAGGTCACAGGAGAAAGGAAATGGGAAGTTTTACCATGTTCTCATCAGTCTTCTGCGAATGAGAGGAGAGAGTGAGGAGAGACTACCACCACTGGTCTGCTAGAGAGATGGGCATGAGACTTGGGAATTCGACTTGGGGAATGGAGGTAGGGTTGAGGATCTGCAATTTTTCTAGGTGCTTCATTGGCTGGAGTGGCCTTCAGGTGATGTGGGAGTGTTCTCCTGTATTTTGTATTACTCTCATTGGTTGAATAAAGACTCTGCCTGGCTTGTAAAATAGGTCAGCCCCATGTTGGGGGTCAAACTGTTGTAAATGGGGGAGAGGTGTGGGAGTTGTATGTTCCCAGAACCCAGTCTCAGCACCCAGCTGCTGGCCCGCTCAGCCGCTGGTTGCTTGCTTATGCCCAAAATAACCACATGAGAACTGTATTCATTTAAATACTGCCTGGCCCATTATCACTAGCCTTTTCTTGGCTAGCTCTCACATCTAAAACTAACCCATTATAAAAGTCTGTATGTCACCATGAGTGGTGACTTACCAGACAATTCTAACCTGCATCCATCTGTGGCGGATGCTCATGGCATCTTTATTCAACCAATGAGAGTAATACAAAATACAGGAGAACACTCCCACATCATGCAGGCACCTGGAGAACGTCTATTGGAGTTTGGAGCTGAGACAAAGCAATGAGTACGGGGAAGGAATTTTTCAGGGGACGATCCGAGTCGACCACTGGAAACTTGCAGGTGAGAGGTAAAGGCTGCAGCAGGTGACATGTTACAGAGCTCCGAATAAGACTGGGCAGTAGCATCTGTAGGGGCAGAGGGAGAAGAGAAGATCTACTGTTAGCTTGCCTGCGTCCCTTGCTGGAGTAGCCTGTGGGTTCTCAGAGAGTACATGTTGGAGGTGGAGGCTGAGAGAAAGCCACAAGAGTGGGAAGGAAAGTTAGAAGGCTAAGATCTATGCGATCTATCAGATATAGGTGGGGGTGTGAGGGAGGCTACAACAGTTTGTCTTCAGAGCTAGGAATGAGACTGGAGAGAAGGTTGGATTTGGAGGAGTAGGGGAGAGCTGAAGATCTGCAGTAAGCCTGCCTGATTCACTGCACTGAGTCTTGCTTAGCCTATTTCAGTGGCATAGATTTTCTCCCATTTGTGAGTATTTTCTACCTACAGAGCCTTACTGAATGTTTACTACCCACCATAAAATATTGCAATGTTTTATATCACATTTATTCCCTTAAAGTAATAGAGTCTTTGTAGTCTCTTTGACACTGCTCTGGCTTGACTCAGGATGTGTTTTGTGGATTTGTCTGCTGTGATTCTGCTTCCTTTTCCTTTCCAGGGTTCTTCAGCCCAGTCTTGACCATTGCTTCTCTTAAAACACATGCATTTTCAAAGTTCAGGTTCCAACCTGTTTCTTTCTTTCTCTCTTCTCTTTAGTTACAATCCAAGGACTGATGAAACCTATAGTTATAATTTAGATTCCTACTCTTTCATTGATTTTTTTTAAGTTAACACAGAGTGATAAGACATTCTCCCTGACTTTTGGGTCTCTTCATCTGCATAACACACATTTTCCCACTTTGCAATCAGAACAAAAGACCCCTTTGCCCTTCCCAAAAAACCTCATAATTGTCCATTGATATCTATAATCTCTATTAAAGTTAAGGCTTTTCAATTTGGGCATTCACCTTGTCTTCTTCTGGCTAGTCTTTCAGAACTAGGTAATCAGAAGAGCTATTGTTTTCTTGCTGATAACCCTTTTTCACCCCTTCCTAATCACAACACGTTTGTTATTTTAGCTGATAACATAATTTTTCTCTAACCTAATATTCCCAATACTCTGTCTGAATATGTCTCCTAGCTCAAAACCTGCTCTAAAGCAATCTGCTCAAATTGTGACTTCATAAATCTTACTAAATACAGCTATGATACCAATTGTGCATCCACTTGATTTATGAGTATATATACAATTTATGATTGACTACATAAGTTTTAATTCTTAATCTGTATGTGCCCTCTCTTCCTGTCTTCATATAGTATTAGCTTCATTCAAGTAAATTTTCCAGGATCTTGAGTTTTATAAAAGTCATTTGAAAAAGTTTCTGATGTCTTTTTCTTTCTTTAGTACAAATTATTATTTAAAACTTTCTTATATTCTTCTTTTCAATTGTTTATGTTGATTTACTGGTTTGCTTCTTCTATGAGAAATGATAGATTAAAGATTATAAATTACAGAGACACTTGAATATGTTGGTAGATTTATGGATGTCTACATTGAGAAGGTGTCTAAGGTTTCACTGTACTCCCTGGGAAAAAATAATATTGATTATTAATGTCTAATTGAAAAAAGAGATCAGCACATATGGTTGAGTATAGATTATTTTACTTCTGCAGCAATTTTCTATTGAAATATAATCTAAATTTGTCCAGTGAGGACAATAAGATATCTGATCTACCTACAGTATATAAATTAAAAATCATGACAGTGTGAAATCTAAATTGTATTCCTATACTTCATTTAATTCATTAGAGTTGTGACTGACACAATTCATCTCTTTGCCAAAATTATATGAAGAAAAAGCATGACCCATATGTATCATGGCACTGTGACTCTAAAATGAAGACGAAATGCTCTAGAGTCTACTCTGTTTTCTTGATTGTTAGGGAAAAGGCAACAAAGAAGAGCCTTTTAAAATTGGCAAGACTTTGATAATGAAAAGTAAGTGCAGATACTACGTATTATCTGTGGAGAGTTAATTATTCTTCATTAAAATTAATCACATTCTCTTTTAGAAAAATAAATCACCGAATGTCCATTAGGCCTTGCTATTTTTAGTATATCCAGCTATCTTTTGGAAACTCAGCGTGGACAATAATTTGCCAATGGAACCACAATCAGAGGGCAAAAATTAGTACATTTCCCTCCTTTAAAAAGGTCAAATGATATGATAGAAATAACCTTGATTCTGGCACTAAAGTAGAGATTCAAATTCTTCATTATCATTTATAAGCTTTATGATTTTGTATTATGTTAATACTTTCTAGAGCTTTTTAAAAGATTAAAATTTAGAAGATTAAGCAAAATAATGCATTTAAGTGCTTAGCCTGTATTATTTAGACGATCAAGGTAAAAAATGTCAAGGTTAGAATAGTGATGGTGGTGGTGGTGGTGGTGAAAGTGGTGGTGACTATGAAGAAGGTGATGTGGGATTCCCCTTTGTATGCTGTGAACACCATTAGTTAATAAAGAAACTGCTCTGAGCCTATAGCAGAGCAGGGTAGAACTTAGCTAGGTGAGGAAAGCTAAACTGAGAGCCGGGAGAAAGAAAGCAGAGACAGAGAGAAGCCATTTAGCCCCGCTGGAGACAGACACCGAAACTTTACCCAGTAAGCCACAGCCTTGTGGCAATACACAAATTAATAGAAATGGGTTAAATTAATATATAAGAGCTAGCCAACAAGTAACTAGAACTAATAGGCCAAGCAGTGATTTAATTAATATGGTATCTCTGTGATTATTTCCGGAGTCTGGACGGCCGAGATATGAACAGGCACCCTCTCACAACAGGTGATGATGACGAGATGGGGAACAGAGGAGAACAGGGATGCTGACAACAGCTTTAGTAAGGACACCCACTGTGGCACCACACCCTGACTGGCTCACTAAGCAGCTCTGGCCTTTCTTTCCTCTAAGTTTATCTTACATATTAAGCCTGCACCACAAAATTCACTTTGGAAGATCACTCCATCTAAAAGAGCTAAACTCTGCTTGATAGATCTTCATATTTGAGGATATGAGGTACATTTTAGATTGTATGTTTGTTAATATAGAGATTATTTTCTCATTATATTCATAAAATAGCACATTCCATAAGTGTTTGACTCAAGTGCTGTGTAAATACTACTGCTGTAAATATTAATATCATTGTCAATATTATTTATTAGATCATTTAGTTCCTGTAAAAATAACACTATCAAATAACACTTTTAAAAATGCTTTAAAGGCTCAGATTAAAACACACAAATTCACAAAAGTCTAGTTTTACATTTTCTGACAGAGTGTTTTAAATTTACGATTGTTTCTCACAGGACCCAGTAGCACAGGGGGGTGATTCCACCCATCATTTGTTAGGTCAGTATTAGAAAATGTTCACTAAACTGATTTAGAGAGGTCATGGAAATATTTTGATTCAGAGGCCAATTTGTGTCAAACCCAAAAATAACAATCCGTATTAATGTCAAAACTTAGAATTCATAACCTGCTTCAAGTCTTTATGAGCAAATAAAATAAATGATTAATTAAATACAGATGCCACGTAAACTGACTGAAAGCGATGGACGCTCTCTCAAGTTCTTGAGGGTCTGCAAATGTTTCAAGTGTGTTAAATGATGTTGACTTACTTGCTTCTGATACTCTTAAAGGACGTCTGAAAGGCTATGGATGTTAATCAGTATCATACTTAGAAATGTAAATAAATGAAGAAAATTTACAGATTCATGTCGCAACAGGAAGAACAAAAGTAGCTGTCTGTGATGTCTCTTCTCCTAATGACCACTTACTGCACTCTGTTGCTGGTTATGGTATAAAAAGATAAACACTCAGACACTGAGAAACCATTACTATACTCTCTCTCTCTCTCTCTCCTTCCCTTTCTCTCTCTCTCTCTCTCTCTCTCTCTCTCTCTCTCTGTGTGTGTGTGTGTGTGTGTCTCCCTTCCCCCTCTCTCTCATGCACATGCACACATATATGCACATAAACATACACACATGTGCACACATGCACGCACATACACACACACATACACACTCAATCCAAATGATGGAATTGCCATTGTTTTCTTTTCAATGTATGTACAATGTGGTGTGTTTACTGAACAGTAATTTACAAAATTTCTTTTTCTCTTCTTATACAAAGTTCCCTGCTCAATGTGGAACATCTATTTGATAAACATAGCATGGCAATTCAATTTAAGGTAATAATTGGAGAGTAGGCATATACGGAATTCTATTAATTTCTCAAGCCTTCTGTAATCTAAAACTAATGGCTATTTTTAAATGTCACTTTTTCCATGATAGGATAGAATGAAAGTACATAGATGTGGAGAAATGTCTCAGTAATTAAGAACACTTGCTCCAGAAGTACGGAAACCTATTCAGATACCAGAACTGCATTTAAAAAAAAAAGAAAAGAAAAAGGAAGGAAGGAAGAAAGGAAGGAAGGAAGGAAGGAAGGAAGGAAGGGAGGAAGGAAGGAAAAGCCTGGAGTAGTAAGATGAGCCTGAAATCCCAGGACTGTGGCAATGGAGACAGACTGGGTTAACTGGGACTTGCTGGCCACTAACTGAGCTCCAGAAATAGGGTCTCAAAGGAAAAAGGTGGTAGAGAGACCAATATAACACCTATCTTCATTTATTTACTCTCTCTCTCTCTCTCTCTCTCTCTTTCTCTCTCAAAACATCAAGAAATAGTGCAAAACAGAGAGTAATTTGAAATAAAATATAGTAACTAACCTAAAAGTTTAGAAATATATGTCAAGATAAGTTAGGTTGGATAAAAAGAATAGAGTTACATGTTTAATAACTTAGTTCTACCTCATGATATTTTATGTGTACCTATAGCTGTAAATTACTAAAAATCTTCACTGTTCTTGTTGGATTCATACTTACTGGAAAAAGTGCAGTGATAAGGTTAATTATTTCTTCAATTTTAGACATCTTAAGCATTAACATTTTCCCTTGGTTCACCAAATACACAAGACATTTTCAACAATATTTTCTCTTAAATTTTGGGGACATGTTTAATCTTATTCCACCAACCTATAATCCTCCTAGAGGAACAAAACAACATTTATCTTGCTTATTCCTAAGTCCCCAGGATTTAGCTGACATTCAGTGAAAGTTTGCTGCATATTTGAGTAGGTAGAAAAACATAAAAAGAAGAGAGAAGAAATATGGAAGACTTACAAACAGTCTTCTGTACTTGGAGTGTTGTGGATTTTTGACAAGCAGGAATACAAGTGGTTAATAGACACTGTCAAATAATCATCCATTTGCTTGTTTTAGACTCATACTCATTCATTTTGTGCATGGTAACTGCAAAGAGAAGGAAGATATAACTGCTCAATTAAGGAGATACCGAACTGGTGACATCTAGATTATAAGAGAGTTTTCTTGTCCCTGAATCTTAATAACAATTATTGAAATCCCTTGATGTATTTTAAGAAGGAACCTTTGAAAGACTTTCTGGAGAAGGAATCAGACAGAGGCAATATGAGGAAGCAGAATCTCAGCTATAAGTTTATTAGACTAGACTAGGTAGGAATGACTAGGGATTCCACTCAGTATAAAACACTGAGTAGTGGCCAGACAAGTCTCAGGGGTCACAATAAAGTGTTTCAGAATATCTGTTAATAATGTAAATATGTGCTTCTGCTAAGAAGCTTTCCAATTGGCTTAATAAAGATCCAAATGCTCAAAAGCTAGGCAGAAGAGAATAGGCTGGACGTGTGGACAGAGAGAAGAAAACAGGAGGTGGGGGAATCTAGGCACATAATTTCACAAGCAGATTTGGAGCAAGATGCATGTGTTGTACCAAGAAGAAGTAACAAAGCCACATGGAAGAATGAGATTAAAATCTAAGGTGTAATTAAGTTATAAGAGCTAGTTGGGGAAAAGCCTAAAACACAGCCAAGTTTTTTATAATTATTAAGTCTCCAGGTCATTATTTGCTGCTTGGTGATCTGAAGATAGTCTAACAGAAAGCTTGCTACAGGAAGGCGACATGGAGGGAGCTCTGGAAGGAGACTTTAAAGGAGTTTGAGGCTTCCATCAGGAAGCACCAATATTGCTGTTCCGTGGCTGACCAGACAAACATGAAGGCAAAAGGCACAGACGTGGAGTACTTTCCCATCCCCGGATTGGATGAGTGCTACATATCAAGTGATGTTATGAAAGGAGAATAGACTCCATCATATGATCGATATGAGGAGTCCAAACATATGAGGGTTGAAGCAGCTGTAAGGCCTCTGTGGGGAAATGTGATACACAAAGAGTTCCATTGTAAATGACACCATCTAAAGAGCTAAATAGAAAAAAGAAAGAAAGAAAGAGAAAACCCAGAATGGACTCCTAGGAACTATTCAGGAAGGAAAAAAGAAAGAAGAAAAGGTACATTTAATATCCAAGGTCAGAGTAATAGGAAGTTAGGAAAGTCTAACTTTGGTAGAAGAAGAGGCTATCCAGACTAAAAGACAGAAAGGAGATGTCAATGGTGAAGCCTCAATAACTGACAGCATTTTCAACTCAACTGCCATGCACAACTTCATTAAAGTAACGCGGGTTTCTGTGCTCATTCTCTTACACAGATAATCACATTTAGTTTGTAAAGTAGTTAATGAGGCAGGTAATATAATCCTAATTATACAGATGAGCAAGTACTATGTTTACTAACACAGAGATATGCAACGATTTACCTAGAAAGCAGTTTGATCCAGATCAAGAAAAGCTGGTGATAAACGCTGCAATCTGAAGAACTATGCTCTACTGTACCACCCGATGACACATCTAGTTTGGTTTTTTTTTCCACTGCAATGAACAGTTTGGAGTTTGTCCTGTACTATTTTTACAAATGTAAATGCTAATTCCCTAATACTATTACAAAGCCTCATCAACTCTGAGAAATACTACATACTGCTGCTGGTCACCCCTAAGACTTAGACGAAAATACACAATGCCTTCATAGATCTTTCAAATTACATACAGTGCTGTTGAACAAAAATGGCCATTAAAGGTGTTGAAATAGATGCAGACCATCCAGGTTGTACTCCAGTGACAAAAACAGCTAATTAAAAGAAAGAATATGCCCATTGAGTATGTTCCCTGATTCTGCCATTGTATGTCTCCTATGATTTAAGGGAGAAATCTCCAAGGTTGTAAGATAGGCCACACACTGACCTTGGTACTTCCATAATGAGTTAATAATGCATCCTCCATAGTTAATGCATGAGAAAGCCAACCACAGAAATTGCACAAAGAGGTCAAACCTGCATCCCTTGTGGCCAGTTCCTCTGAGTTTAGAGTTTAGAGCCAGCTATTGTGAAATAAAAACACTTTTAATCTCCTGTTAATAAATAAATCACTAGTTGTTTTATATTTTAAAACTTCTGTAGAGTGCCCCAAGGGCTCTGTAGAGGAGCTTTTCTCTGGTTCCATCAGCCATGCAAACCGTTGTTTGTTTGTGTCTATAGTCATCTATTTGAGCTATGCCATGAATTTTGTGTCCCCCTAAAAGTGGGCATCATATATAGCTTTGTATGAAATTAGCTGCCATGATATAATTAGAGGAGAAATAAATCTCAGCACCTTGATGACAGCCTGAGTAACTGAAAGCAGGCAATATAGATAGCTTTGAGAAAATGGAATCTTGTATTCTTTGACAGTGTAATTATTAGGCTCTGTCAGCTTATTCTACTTTTTCATAAAAATCACTTAATACGTCACAGAGATATTACATTTGCCATCAAATATCTCTCAGTGAAACATTAATAATTTAGGAACTTCTATATTAAAAAATTGTTAATTCACCACTAAATGCATGAGATGTCATAACTTGCAGTCCTTCCTATGCCAGAATGTTATTTTTTTAAGTTTTATGGAGATAGAATTAGTATATCAAAAAGCTGCATGTTGTGTATGCAATTTGATGAGTATGGTCATAATGCACTCATGTTACCATTACAACCATGAACTCATTGCCTATCTTCCTTTTCCTTTAAAAATCAAACACTTTAGACTCAATGTAGGATACCAAGGAGAAAAGGGGGGCCTCGTTAAAGAGCAATTTTCTGTCATCTTAGGCCAAGTAAGAACATCACAATTTCAGGTGATGTAGGAAAGTCTGATGCTGATTTTAGAGTTCCTTAGTAAGAGTAGACTGATACGTAATTATATACTCTTCTTAAGCATATAAGAAAATCTGAAGTTTTGTATTTTAAAGACTTCCTTTTGAGATAAAGTAAACAATGGTAAACACATATTTATTGTTTGAAAGATATTTTTATAAAAGAGTAAAACTTTGTCCTCTGGATTACACTGCTATGAGTTTTGATCAAGAAATTCAGTCTCATAAGCCTTTAATTAACCAATTAAAAAGCTAAACACATGCTGCCCATTTATTGGAATCAACTCTAGTTCTAAACCCATTGGCAAACAATGACCTGCTTTCTATCCCTTTAATTTTCTCACAACTTTATTGTATAGCTACACTTCATATAGACAAATAATAACCCATTGTTTATTTTTAAAGAGGGCATTCATGATTATGATAACAAAGACAATGACATCTAAAACCATCTGATGATTTTTCCATGGTAGGCATTGTTCTATCTCTCTGGATATACAACATGTAGTTCATTGTCATATTCTATGAGATAAGCTACACCAGAGCTTAGAAGATTGCTTAGTGAATGGAGTGCTTTATGTGCGGGCATGAGGACCTGATCTCAATCCTCAGCAGCCCTATAATACAGCTGGGTGCACTGTGCCTGCAATCCCAGCACTGTGAGAACAAGCAAGAAGCCCTATAAATAAAGCTTGCTGCCCATGAATCACCAAGTCCAGTTTCAAGTGAGAGATGCTATTAAAAAAATGAAACTGGAGAGAAATTGAGGAAGATGCTCAATTTTAACCTCTTTCTTTCACATGCATGTACACACAGGTACTCATAATCCTGCAAAAGTGTACATACACACAGACATGTAAACCCACACATATATGCATACATGTACAAAAAAGTGACGCAGTATCATTTAGCCCATTGTAGAGAGTAGAAAAAGTTGGGTACAGTCTCATAATTTGTATATACCATAGCCTGAATTTATCCACTGCCATAAATTGCTTCCAGCAACTGTTTCCAAACATGTCATTTGACCTTAAGTTTCATGGTAAAATTTTCTTTAATTTCTTTTCACATGTATGAAGTACTTTGAAGAAAATAAACAGTACACAGATTATGCAATTTGCTGGAAATAACTCGCTTGCAATTAAATAATGAAAACTTAGTTTTCTATTTTAAAGGAATTTAGTTTTAACCAGAGTCTTGCTCTCATTTTTTTATTATTTCCTTCAGTGAGGACATTTCATTTTCATTCCAAATCAGCATGTGCATATTCTTTGGAGTTTGTCTAACTTGCTGGGCATTGGTACAAATCATCCTCCAGATTTAAGATTACATAGTAAAATGCATTTGGTACAAAAGATACCTCATCTCTACCTTGATTTATCTCTACCTGTGGAAAATTGAAAGGATGAAAATATCTGTTATTCTGAATCAAGCTGCATTGAGTTGACATATGGAAAAAATTATCATAATCTTAACAGCAGCTTTTCCTCGAGAGGTTAAATCACTGTTCCAGAATGAAGATAAAAATAAATTTTGATGCTGCATTGAGCATGCTATCACCTGATCATAGCCTAGTGGAATTAGAAGCAGTCATCTCCAATAGAGATGTCTACAGGGGGAGTGGGATTGTGTTTTACAATAGTATTTGTAGGGATAACAACACACTTGGTTCACAATTCTAAGAAAGAGGGCTTTAAATACTTTACATATTTTAATTAACAACATCTCTACTTGGGGCATGAAGAATAATCTGTTTTATGGAGGTAAAATATGGGAAAGAACTTTGAAGTCTTTGGGTAAACATACTAGACATTTTGAAAATACATTTCATGGTGGAGACGACTCTGTACAAATACTGGAAAGAACAAAGAAATCTCTGTGGCTGACATTCCAAGACATCAACTTCTTGCACGGTCTGTGGATTATAATGTTTTCAAGTTTCTGTAAAACAAATATCACAAATGTGAAGTATGCAGAAGATATCACTTTCCTGACAAGACTAAATGATATTTAAGATAGTTATTCATTGGCATTTAAGAGCTTCGGCATCTTCTTCCCTAATACCTTCTAGGATCACAGAAGTTGAACCAACGCAAAAGGTGAGGTCTGAAGGAAAGATATTAGAACCAGCCTTGATATTTGGCAGAGTGTGGTTAGAGAGAGCACTATTTTCACGTCCTGCAGTTAGAGGGGCTTTTTAACCATTTGTGAATTAGGAGTCAATAAAAGAGGATTCCTTTCAGATAATTTTAGCAATCCAGAATGGAGTGGTTTGTCCCAAAAGCAGTGAAAGGCGAGTTTCTTGCATCCAGTGGGTGATTTGACTCCTTGTAAAGCAAAACTCTTTCCAGTCCTAAGAAATCAGCTAAAAAGTAGGTTAAAGTTTTCTGCAGCAGGTTTACTGGGTATAGTCGACATACTATTATTTTTACATATCTAAAATACTTAAGGGTTGTGCATTTTGTCTGAATAATTTCACATGTAGATTCTAAGCATTAACCACGCTTATCTTGTTGTATAAAGAATGTCTTGAATGTTTTCATCATCAAAACTGAAACTCTTTAGTTGTTACACAACACCAGTAAAGTCTTACCAACATGACAATCTAAAAATGAACTAAACAAAGACAACAGTAGACAAAGTGGATGGGCAGAAGCACATAAACAATCAACCCTAAGTAAAAAAAAAAAAAAAAAAAAAAAACCCAAAAAAAAAAAAAAAAAAAAAAAAAAAAAAAAACTATAGAAATTAAAAAGTGCTAAGAATGGGAGAAATAGTATTCTGCAGTGAACAACACACAAATTTGCTGAGAGACAATGGTCTGTACCCTGTCAATTGTATTTTAATAAAGTACTCTTTGGCCAGTAGCCAGGCAGGAAGTATAGGCAGGGTGACCAGGCAGGAAGTAGAGGTGGGGAAATGAGAACAGGAGAATTCTGGGACTCAGTCTATAGTCATCATCCAGACAGAGAGGAAGCAAGATGTGAGTGCCTCATTGAAAAATGTACCAAGCCACGTGGCTAAGAGAGACAAGAATTATAGGCTGATATAAGTTATAAGAGTTATAAGAAACCCAAGCTAATAGGCCAACCAGTTTATAATTAATGTAGACCTCTGTGTGTTTCTTTGGGATTGAACAGCTGTGGTATTGGGCAGGACAGAAACCTCTGTCAATAAAAATTGACTGTAAAGTACTAAATAATCAGACCTAAAAATATATACATGAGTAACATAGCATAGACTGAACAGTATATCCATATCTATATCTATCTATCTATCTATCTATCTATCTATCTAATAAAAAAGAGACTGTGAAGCTGAAAGAGAAACAGAAGGAGTATATTTAAACTCCTTTATATATTTAAATAAATAAATAAATATATTCCTCCTTGGAATAGAGGAAGGGGAAAGAAGAAATAATACAATTATGTTAAAATCTAAACAAAGAAAGAAACAAAAACACAAACAATAAACTGACTTGGGAGTGGTGAGATGGCTCCACGGGCAAAGGTAAGATACTTGACAGCAAACATGAGAAGCTTTGTTCAATACCCAGGATATATATGATGAAACTAAAGAACTAACGTTCTTATTTGTCCTCTGACCTTCAAATGTGTCTCACAACATATGGCCTATCTCCTCATATACACAGAATAAATGGATAAATAATTTTAAACTAGCAAATAAACTTTCTTTCTTTTTTTCCTTTTCTTTTCTTTATTGTTAAAAGAAAAATTTACACTTCCTCTCCTTGTCCCAGGCCCTCCCACTCCCCCACTCCCCCACCTCCCTCTCCCTGCTTCCTTAAGAGGGGGCAGGATACCCTGCCCTGTGGGAAGCCCAAGGCCCACCCCCCTTTATCCCGGTCTAAGAAGGTGTGCATCCATATAGAATAGGTTCTCAAAAAGCCAATACATGCAGGATAGGTCCCAGTGCCATTTTCATTAGCTTCTCAGTTAATCCCCATTGGCAGCCACATTCAGGGAGTCCTTTTGGGTCATATACTCCTTCAATCTTGGTCCAGCTGGATTTGATGAGCTCCCAATAGATCAGGCACACTGTCTCGGTTGGTGGGCCAGTCCCTCACGGTCCTGACTTCCTTGCTCATCTTCTTCCTACTCTTTGATTGGACCTTGGGAGCTCAGTCCCTTGCTGTGATGTGAATGTGGGTCTCTGGCTCTATCTCCATCCATCGTGGGAAATTTCTATGGTGATGATCAAGATATTCATCAATGTAACTATGGGACAAGGCCAGTTCAGGCACCCTCTCCTCTGCTGCCCAAGTACCTAGATGGGGACATCCCTGTGAACACCTGGGGTCCCCTCTAGAGACAAGTCTCTTGCCAAACCTAAAATGACTCCATTAATGTAGATATCTTATTCCCTTCTCCAATATCCACCCTTCCTTCATCTCCACCCTCCCACAACCCCAAGTTCTCCCCAGTTCTTTCCTTCTCCCTTCTACCTCCCTCCCTTTTGCCTACCACTACCACCACCCCTACCTCCACCTACTTTCTTTCTGTTTCAACATAATCTCTGACCTTACTACTCTACTTTCTTTTCACTTGTGTTTGTGTCTGCTAGCTGCCTCATACATGTGAGGTCAGAGAAGTTGCCAGTGATTGACAATTTACTTATTGTCCTCAGGGTTCACCCTATTGTAACACATAAGTTTATCCTTTACCTGTTAAAGCTGGATGATCTTCCTTTGTACATATATAATACTTTATTTGTTTTTAGTTTGTGGATGACAAGTTGGGATGCTTATTTCTTTTGGTCTTTGTAATGATGCCATGAACATTACTGTACACACATTTGAAAATCAATCTCTGTTGTTATGAATATATGCCCCAAAGTGGGATGATAACTTTATAAAATAATTACACTTTCAATTTTAATGAGTCATTTGTCTTAACTCTGCAATCCTGTGATAAAATACCATTGACAATAAACTTAAAAAAGGAAATGTTTACTCTGGCTCAAAATGTTGGAGGTTTCAATCCATAATTTGCTGAATTTGTTGTTTTTGACCTTGTAGGTAAATAGTACATTGTGATAAAAGAACACATTTGACCAAGGAGAGAGACTTCCAATGACCTAAACCCTAATTGAAGCTAACGCTTAAAGTTTTTCACACTTTCAAAATCCATGAAGCAGGATTTAGGTCTTTAAAACATATGTCTCGGAGCCAGATGTTGTTGGTCTTTAATCCGAGCACTCGGGAGACAGAGGCAAGTGGATCTCTGTGAGTTCGAGGGCATCCTGGTCTATGTGAGCTAGATCCAGAACAGACTCCAAACCTACAGCTAAATTCTGTGTTGAAAAACCAAAACCAAACCAAAACAAACTAACAAACAACCAAAACCAAAAACACATGTCATTGGAGATATATCAGATATAAACATAACACCAACATACTTTCTTTTTCATACTACCTGTGCTGTTTCTTGTTTTGTGTTATTTTTATTCTGTTTTTAGTCATTAATTTCATTTCTTGAAAACTTTCTAAAACAACAATAATAGCACATATCCTAAAATCAAATAGATTTTTAACATATATGATAAGCAATTATAGATTATGATATCTACTCAATATATTTATATGAAGTACATTCTAAAGATATTTAAATATACTATCACAATTATGGAGATAATTATGCATATACATTAGGATTATATATGTACAATTTGATTAAATATGACTCACTTTCATATATAATACTAATAAAACACGCTAAGAAATGCTAAAGTGATTTCCCTGGGTGAATGTGGCTTCTGCTCTGATTCACTTCATTATTTCACTAGTATCGTTTTTCCAATTGACTTTGATCCCTTAACTCAGAGTGTGCTGAGCAACCAGACTAAGGTAAATAGAAATCTCTTCTTCTCATTCAAACGTCACAAAGTTTGAAATCAGGGAAGCACATATAATTATCCTAGTACACAGGTTGATAGCATTGTTAACTACAGTTATGTTTTACTCTTACATTTATTATATAGAGTGACTATGATTCATATTCCTTTATCAGTGCTTTAGATTCCATGAAGAAAAAATCATAGCTGTATGGAGCATCACACAAGCACAGGTCAAGAAATGCAGGCCTGAGCAGCACTGATAGCAGTACAAGGGTCATTTTCTCTGCTTCTATTAGCAAATATGAGGTCTGTGCTTGACAGTACCAATTCTTCCTCAGCATTTTCCCTTATAGTCATTAGAAGGTGGGCCATGATGAAAAATAACACTCCCAGAAGCTGAAATTAATGTTCAAATACTCTGTGAAGAGGGTTTGACCTTCATAGTGCCAATTTCTGAAAAGAAGGATAAGGAAGAGAGATTTTTCTGTTGCTGAGGCCTGCTTTCAGCACCTGAGTCTCCTGATAATAGATGGAAGACAAATGATGATGAGCTGAATGCACAATGGGCATGAATGCTCAGCCTCTAATTTTCTTATGCAATCCTTCCTCCTATTGATTTCTGCCTGTTGTAAATGATCACCTGGATATCATGCCTGAATGATTAAAATCGAAAAAAATGATGGAAGGGAGGAGGAAATAATGGAGGAAAAGACAGAAATGATAGTAGGGAAGGAGAGGAGATATAGACAGACAGACAGACAAACAGACAGACCAAAAGACAGAAAGTCAATTTCTGAGAGCAACCTTAAGCCAAACTCAAAGTTACTTCCACTAAACACTTCCTATATCACACCTTACAAGCTAAGTATATTCTTCTTTTTTATTTTATTGAGCTATACCATTTTCTCTGCTCTGCTCCCTTCCTCTCCTCTAACCTTCAACCCTCTCCCATGGTTTCCATGCTCCTAATTTAGTCAGGAGATTTTGTCTTTTTCTCCTTCCCATATCTAGGTTCTCTGGGGTTGTAGATTATAGGCTGGCTTTTCTTTGCTTTATGCCTAAAAGCCACTTAGGAGTGAGTACATATGATATTTGAATTTTGGGGTTTGAGTTACCTCACTCAATATGATATTTTCTAGATCTATCCATTTGCCTGCAAATTTTAAGATACTGTTATTTTTTTCTGCTGAATAGTACTCCATTGTGTAAATGTACCACATTTTTCTTATCGATTCTTTGGTTGAGGGGCATTAGGTTCTGGCAATAGAATG
>JAQHUG010000013.1:7149968-7166714 GCA_028555095.1 Dicrostonyx torquatus | reverse complement strand
ACCAGAATAGGAGATTTCTGGGAAGAGGAAAGGCTAAGTCCATAGTCGTCAGCCAGACGTAGAGGAAGCAACAAAAGAATGCCTCACTAATACAAGGTAGCAAGCCACATGGCTAACACAGACAAGAATTATGGGTTAATTTAAGATATGAGTTAGTTAATAAGAAGCCTGAATTAATATACCAATTGATTTATAATTAACATAGACCTCTGTGTGTTTCTTTGGGATTGAACTGCTGTGGGACCAGGCAAGACAGAAACCTCTGTCAATAAAATGGCATCTAATGTGGAGAAGCCATGTAGCCACCACAGGAGACAGATGCCTCCATTGGACCTCACTCAAACTTTGTCAGTAGGCCACAACCTCATGGTGATACACAGATTAATGGAGATGGGTTAGTTTAGTATATAAGAACTAGCTAACAATATGCCTAAGCTAATAGTCAAATAGTGTTTTCAATGATATAGTTTCTGTGTGATTATTTTAGGTCTGAGTGGTTGAAAATAAACAAGCAGCCTCTGACAATAACCCTCCATGTGCCAACATACTCTCCTAGATTACGGGTTTTTCAGATTTGTTATTATAGAAATTTTTGGTAAAATTTCTGTATCAAACTGAACATGTTTTAGAAATTACTAACTTTAGGGAGAATTACTAATATGTAAAACAGGAAATGGAGTGGTTATTGAAGATCACCTTATTAGTTAGTGAATGACCCCTGTAACAGAGAAGCAAGATAGGGGATGTTCATTAGATAATGAAATGATAACATCTGCCAAAACATACCAACCACTTTTTCTGCTTCTGTCATGCTAATGAAAATAAAAGTAACTTTTCCTAAAATTAAGAAATAATGTGATATATATATATATATATATAGATAGATAGATAGATAGATATAGATAGATATCACAATTATGTGAGAGGTAGAAAACCTGTAAAAGAATATAACATTAATATTTTTTTGCATGAAGTACCTATTAGACATATGGAGCATGGTTGAGTAGCTCAACATTGCTAGTGAGATTTTCTTCTCACAAATATGTCGTTTGAAAATAAACACATTGTTATAAAAGAGGGACTCTTTCATTGAAGAATTGTTAAAAGAAAATAGGCAGCTCAGAGCTCTTTGGATCAAAATTGCTATCATCATTTTTCACAGATTAAAAAGTGCAAGACTTAATTTGGACAAGTAGCATGGTCAAACTAACTTTGAGAGCAGTCTGACCCCAGGTATTGAAACTGAAAAGATGGCTCTGTGATACAGACCTCATTGGTCCTTTCAGAGGACTCAGGTTAGGCTTCTAGCACCCTTGTTGGGAAGCTGACAGCAGTCTATATCTCTTACTCCATGGGATAAAAAAAAACATGTTTTGCTTTTTGCAGGTACCACTCACACATGTATACACTCATGTCATAATGAAAAATAAAAATGTATAGTAAAAATCCACACACATAGATATACACTCATATGCCTTATTAAAAATAAAAATAAATAGTGACAAAATAACCAGGTCTCTAATATTCCACAAGACAGTGTTTCTGGGCACTCACATGTTTATACAGATTTCTGGAGTTAGAATCTAAGCTGTCATCACTAACTCTGATTTATATGTTTATTTTCTCTGTCATGAGACGGGACTTTAAGACGAAATAAGTAGTTCTCTCATGACAACTAAGATCCCTACTCAATTAAGCTGAAACAAAAGAAGTCTGTGACTCTTCTTTTGCTTAGGATGAGAGGTGAAGTGTGGTTGCTTACTGCCTGGAGATTTGGTCAGCCACGATTTCGTGATCAAGACCATTTTCATACAGATACTGCTGAGCTCTTTCGAGGGGAATCATAGCCATTCTTTTCTCATCTGTAAGTGTCATCTATGTGGCAAAGTATAAGTAAGAGCAGCAATCAGAAGAAATATGAGGATGATCTCGCTCAGAACAAGAGAACAGCAGATGGCAGATTCAGCTCCTGTACTATGTATGCGGAGGGAACTACGGAGGGCACTCTGTTATTATGACTTTTTGACAGAAGGAGAAAGAAAGATCTAAGAGAGTTGCTCCTTGGCCACCAGAACATTTGTCTCTGGGCAGACTTGATGTCATCATGACGGCTCACACCATAAAAGTAAAACATATACGCACTCTATCAGCTTCACAGTAACTGACAGCAGCTGCCTTGTCAAAATGCGGTTTTCCATCTAGGAAAAGCCAGGTAATAGGATACAGCAGGCACTGGATTTATCTCACCAAAGATTGATTCCACGTTAGAGCTTCGCAGGCTGGTTCACTTTTTCGTAGGTCTGCGGCATATAAATTATACATGTAGCATAGACACAGAACAAAACACGAAGTTTGTGATTCCTTTAGTCCAGTTTGCCCACACAAGGACCACACACATGATGCAACAGACTACTTTTAGTCCCAGTGTCTTCTCCTTGTGTAGTCTGCCCATCACTAAATTAATTAACTCCTACAGCTCTACGCAAGCCACTGAGTTAATGCACTCACAATCTACTGTATTTGTTCACCATGTGTTCTTGGCTTCTTTTATTTAACAGTCCATGTGCACAAGTACTCCATATTTCACTGTATAGTGTTTATTAGTCACTCACCCTCCTAGATTTGAAGTCATTCATTACTATAGTTTAGTTGCTGATGAGCATTTGGATACTTCCCTGTAAGTACTGTTTATTACGACAAGTGCTCCCATGAACTTTGGAGTTACTTTTTTTGTTAATTTTTAATGGGTGTGTATGTGGGGTGTCTTCTACTATGGGGGAATGAGTACATGAATGCAAGTTCCTGTGAATGCCAGAAGAGAGTGATATGCTGGAGCTGGAGCTCTAGACAGTGCAAACAGTCCAACGCAAGTGTTGGAAACCGAACTAAGATCCTCTGAAAGAGCAATACGCTGTCTTCCCTGCTGTATGACCTCTCCAGCCATCCTAGAAACTTCACAATTCATGTCTCATGATGTAAACATGTATGAAAGTATTCTGAACAGCTCGTGAAAATGTATTATTGTGACCTTTGAAATATATGTATTAAATAATATCTGACACTCCCTTTAAGTTTTCTAAACAGTTTACAGGCTAACAATCTCAGTAATAGTATATGAGGCTTTTAGTAACTCTACAATTTTTACAGCATTTGCTAATTTTAGGCCCCTGAGTTTTCCTGCTTTGGGGGGCACATAGTATTTATTCATATCTTTATCAATCAATAAACTTAATCAGTTTTCATAGGCTTGTTGGTTATAGTCAAAAGGCTCTCTTTGTCATGGTCATTTATTAATTTTGAGATTACCAATTGGTTTTCCATTTTCCTGAAACATTAATATATATTATATTATTATATATAATAATACATATTATTACATGCATATGTATGTATACATATATATGTATACATACATATGGAGAAAAGTACAAGGACATGCATATGCATGTGTGAATAAATAGTGAACACAAATGTTTATCATATGTAAAACCTTTATAATAAATGAATATAATTCATACTATATAAAATTCAAACTATATGTTAAAAATATGTGTGATAAGTATAATCATTCTAATACATTTTGAATCATAAATGTCCTCATAGGTTCAAAAATTCAATGTTTGGTACCTAGTTCATGGCATTGTTTAGGAAGCACCAGGAGATATGGCCTTTTTGAGTAAATGTGTAACTCGAAGAGAATTTTGAGAGTTTAAAGACTCATGCACCAGTTTTAATTCACCCTCTACTTCCTCTTGATACTCACTATGCGAGCTTTCAGCTTCCTCTTACTTCCACTTTCCCTTCACTCCCCCATCTTGAGTGATAACCCCTAGAATCTTAAACCCAAATAAATACTTCCTCCTATAAATTCCTTTTATCATGGTGTTTTATTATATCCGTTGAAAATAACTAAAGCAACTTCTTTCTGGATTGAATATTTCATCCCTAAGTAACTTCTTAAGACACAGTATTTTGTAAATCTCCCGCACCCAAATCACATTTTTAAATTAAGTAGGGAACTATGCTACCCGCTCAGCATATGTATGAGTTCATTTGTGCACTGTACTGTTTTCCTCTAAAAGCCGAATGTTCGTGGGTAGTGTGAAAAACTGGTTACAAATGTGCATATCCTCTGAAGTAGGGTTGTCTATCAATGTAGAAAAGTAAAATACTTGCCTCACTTTCATATCTCTCATAAATCTTATAAGTGTGCTTATGTGGTACTATTTATGTGCCCTTTTCTATTTCCCATGTAGCTCTTCAGCCTTTGATCAGATGACTTCCACATGACACATGGTTCTGTTCAGTGGTTCTTATTATCTGAGATTCTAAATCCTCTGGCTTTCTTTGTCAAGATTACCTGGTATATTCCTGACCATATGCATCTCCATGGATATTTTACAGTAAAAATGATTTAAAAACATATGTTTCTATATTTTGATTAAAATTGAATTGGGATCATTGATATTTTTAAAATATAGAGCTTTCCACTCCATAAACAGGGCACATCTACTTAATGAAAGGAAGTCACCTCTAGTCACTCTCAGTGGAGATTTGTCATTTCCAGAGTAGAAAGATTGCACATATTTTATCCTTAGTTTTATTCTATTATTTTGTTTTGGCATTGCAAATCATGTTTTATATTTTCTATTTCTTGAGAAACAATAAATATAAAATTGAGTTTTTATTGGCATTCTATTCAAAAATCGTCTTAGAATTACCAATTAATCTTAAACTTGTGTGTAATTTATTTTGAAACTGGTAATTACATAATTATCATACAATTGTAACTAATATTTTAAGTATTCTCTTATTTTTGTTTATCTGCATATTATCAATATGATACTGAGAAGAATAAATGACATTAGATATCTCTGTACTTCTTGGTTTCAATTATAGGAAGGAAAAAACAGTCATTTTATTATTTTATTATTTATTATACATATTGTTTGCTACACACACACATATATATGTACATATATATATATATATATATACAAACAAAGAAATTCTGTATTTCTTTGTTGAGAGTCTTGAAATTAATAACTATTTTCTTTGTTTCTGCTCAGTAAACTTCAATATTATTTGAACTTAATTATTGTGATACAGGACTTAATGTTGTGTATTGTTACACACATTCCTATATGTACACATTCACAAATATGCATGACTAATTAGAGATTAATAGTGTTCTTTATATCTTCTGAATCATACCTCTTGTATAACTGAAAGTTTTCTCCTTTTAATAGAATCAGTATAAGTGGTATGAGCATAAAATAATATAATGGAGATTTGAAGGAGTTAATGCTTAGAACAGAGTTTCACATAGTAGAAAAGGAGTCACTACAGTCCTGATGTATGTAGCCAGGCTCAAAAAGACAAATACTTCTACCTGCTAGTATTAAATCACAAACAGAAAGTTTTTGTTCATGTCTATGGAGAGCTCTGCACATATAAAAAGCAGTTATAACTTTAGCATCCACTCTCAACTATGGTGAAAATCTGGTGCAAAATTTTTAAAAAAGCAACAAAGGAGCCAAGCATGGTGACTCACTCCTCTAATCCCAGAATTTGGGAGGCAAGGGCAGGCAGATCTCTGTATGTTCAAGATCAGCCTGGACTACATAGTGAGTCCTTTCTTCCCAATAAAAACCCAACAATGAATATTTCATAAAGTATACTTAAGCTAATGAGAACAAATCATGATAATGAATTTAACCTGAGGATAATAAATTACAATTTACTAAATAGTCTAGTTTGGGAACACATGAAGTAAAAGTTGACAGAACTGGGAGTGAGGATTGAAAACTCCACAATTATTATGTGCAGCATAAACCTCTCCTATAAGCTAATAATAAGTCTTTCCTATAAGTCAATGTGATACAACCAAAGGGAAGAATATCAGTGCACTATAGAAAAATTTCCTCAGACCTCTTCTCAGCTTTATTTTGTATGAAATGACCAACTGAGGAATTTACATGAAATTTGAAAGGCAGAAGTAAGACAATTAGACACGGATGGATGCTTGCTAAAATAACAAGCAGATTGTGGAGTATTCTTAGCTTATTCTCTCCTAGTCACAACTAGTTCAGCAGTCTTACCTGCTACCTGTAATTTCACACATAAAAAATATTTGATTGAGAATCTACAGTTAGCTGACAATAATCATAAATGACAATAGACAAATGAAGAGATGCCCAAAATATCCCAAAAGCAAAAGAACTAGAAGATACACTACAAGATGTCATCTCTACAATAAAAGAAGTATATCTCTTGATGAGTCCTCAATTTGTTTGAAAGTGACATATAATATATTTTTATGAATTAATCTCATTGAACAAAGTTAAGTCAGGATTTTTATCATTGGTTATTCTAAATGTTTACAAAGAAAACATTAACTAGATAAATGACTGACTATTACATATTTCAGTCCAGTGAGTCTACATCTGGCATTACTACCTAACTAGGTTCAATATTACTAAGACTCCTCTAGCTGGCTGGCAAGGGAAACAGGACTTAAAGAATGACTGACAGCTATCAGTAATTCTTGAATCCTGCAAGCCTTAGTAGTGACCCTGGTCTCTAATTGCACAAAGAATGAACAATTAGTTTTTTGATTACTATACTGTAATGAGGAGTGAACCCCAAAGTCTTTTGCTTGTTTCTTCCTCTAGCACAGACTAGAATTCCTCGATATGATAGCCTCTGGACAGACAAGTGACCCACACAACAATTTCCAAGATTCCCTGGGTAAGTTTCTTTTTCCAGCACAAATTCATTGTCTCCGGCTTCATTCATGAGACTATTTCTCTGTGCCCATGGATAAAAAGCTGTGCACCATTAATCTATTATTGCCGTTCAAAAACCGACACAGTCCATTTCTGAACAGAAACCATGTATATTATTCTTCTTTCTCAGATTGCTGTAAAGGTTCCCCCAGGAATCATGTGTTGCAACAATTGCTTGTGAGTAGGGGACCCCTGTTCATTCAACTTCCTTATGACATTTTATTCCTCCCAAGGATAACTCTCAATGATCCATTTTAATTCTATAATAGATTATTACTAGCCTTGTCTGGTTATATGATTTGAGAGAAGGGAAATATCTACTCTTGATGTGACATATTCACATACTATCCTGTGGTCAGTTACTCAATCTCAAACATAGTCCTCGGGTCCAGGAGTGTTGTTTAAATGTTGAACAAATTCTTCTATGAAAGTCATGGCTATTCTGCAAGATGCTAAAGATCTGATCCCCTCTTTGAATCTGTCTTCCTATATGATGTCTTTATGTAGCCAGCATACATACTGCAGACAAACTATTACTATATCTACTAAGTAAAAACATCAAAGAAAATGACTGATTTCCTTTCAGGCTGTACCTAATCCAAAGAATTTTCTTCTTCTGGTCTCAAGTAAAATTTAAATCTATGATCTCACAGTCAAGACAGCCGTGTTCCTCTGAGCAAAGTATATGGTTCTCATTGCCATAACAAGATTTGCATGTTTCTTTCTTTTAGCTGATTAAACAATGTAGTATCTTATTAAATGCATTTGAAAAATGTTTCCTCATATCTCAAACTATTTGAGACTGAAAAACTTCTTTCAACATGAAAGGACCCTAAATAATCCTTACTGAAGTATATGCATCTTAGCAGAGTAAAAGGAACACAAACACTTGAGCTATGCATCAGGTCTAAGATTACTGAAACAGCTGATCACCATGAAGGTATTTGGAATTTTCAGAGGAGGCAGATCTTCTCAGACTAAGCTATAACAGAATAGAAAAGGAACACATCCCTTAATATGAGTATTACTGTTTTCATTCACAGATAGATAGGACCCTCTTCTGGGACCTTTACCTGGAAAATCAAACAGCTAAAGTTTTGTACCCATGATAAATCTCATCAATTCTCAGGGAAAAAATGGGGGTGCAGGGGAGAAAGTAAAACTGCCTTGAAGTTGTTAGTAAATTCTGAAGTAGTCTATTAAATTAACTATGATTAGCTTGGTTTTGAGATGAATTAAAGAGAGTAATTAAAGTGAGAACTATTGTGGACTGCAAATTCCACCCTCTTTAGGTTTTTGAAGATGGCACAAATCTCTACCTTTTGATTGTGCTGGTCTTGAATTAATGTTTTGATTGTGCTGGTGTTGAGTTAATGGGGTCAAAACATGTGGAGTTTGGAGGATCTTATCTTTTCTTTAACAATGACTCTTCCTATAAAGTATCAATCATTGTGTAGTTTCTGACAACTTTTTAATGATTGCCCTTGGGACTCTATATTTAAGAAACAGAAAAGTGAATACTGTGGTAGATTCCAAGTAAGGAATCTATTGTCATTCTGCAATCTTCTCTCATCAGGGTCCCAGACAATACTCTACTCTGCTAATCTCAGAGTTTGTCTTACAGTCTAGGAGATGATGCAGCATCTTTCAAACGCTTCCAGTTTCCAAGCATTGCAAACAGACATTTATAATCCAGTGAAATGATTGGCACAGGTCTAAGCTAGGATTCTAATATTTGAACCCAATGTCCTACCTTTATCAGAAGAAGCTTTATCTGACAGGATTCTTTAAAGAAATGAAATCAGTAGGCATTCAATATCACATTTCCAAAATCTGCAGAGTGAGCCAACTTACTAGGCTCAAGCTTTATTCCCAGGAAGAAGCAATATCTTGGTTGATGTGTGCAAGACTTCACTGGCAGAATTCTTCTTGGGATCTGGAGGTAAGTTCTTTGTTTGACAGAGGTCTTAAACTTCATTGAAAAGCCCCCAAGTATGGAGAGCAATATACTGTACTTCAGCTACCAATTAATATATTACTTCATGTAAAATCATTCTCACAGAAAGCTGTTTAATAAAGATAGACAACATACATGGGCTCTGGGCCCAGCAAGATCTGCATAAAAATAATAAATTCTGAGCTTTCTGCAACTGTTCCACTTTGTAATTCCTAGGCCAGTCATTCTAATAGCTATGGAAAGATCTTTAATTCTGTCAGTTAAGAGATATGCTTTTTTGAACACACCCATGGAACTAGCTCTCTCATTGCACAAGTTGATTTTGTCTCTGTTTGGCATGTTCTGTTCCACAACTCAGCTGTGGCCTGTGGCAAGGTGAGTGATTTGTTGATTGGTGGACTGAGGGTGGAAGCAACCCTGGGTTCACAACAGTTGGGTAGCTGATAAGCTGTTGCCATCTATATCAACAAAGAGGGATAAAAATATACTAACAAAAACATACTGTTTCTCTGTGTCCAAAAATTCCTAAGGGATCATAGAATGAATGTTCATATTCATGTTCAACCAACTGTTCCCTTAACATGTCAAGGCCTCGATTTTGAAAAGGCAAACTTACCAAGTCAGTGAGTTTCGCCTTCACTCAGGTTCCACTCCTTCAATAGTTAAGCACAGTCAGTCATTGTGGTCACTACTTCTTCTCTGACTGTTGGTAAAGAAAGGTATAAATGGTTCCATGCAACCACTGAAATTTTTCCCTATTATCTTACATTGCTGATTGTTCATATTGCTCCTTTTCTCAGCCACTTGACTATGTTGCCTTCATAATTGCTAATTTCCCCTAATTCCAAAGAAACTGTCCAGCTACTTCTACTCCACTTTAACAGGAATAAAAGCCTCAATAACAGGAACATCACAGCATGCCAATGGCTGTTATCATTCCAGATTTAATGAGTAATAAGTTTTACTTTACCAGCCTTTCACTGAAGGGTCAACCTCCAAAATCCAACTCTTAGAAGCAGTAAGTGCACTAGATCACAATTCATAATGGCACCTCCAATGTTAAGTGCATGCTAAATTTGCTTATTATAGAAATGTTCTCAGGTGAAACCAGTGTGTTGGGGATGCAAAATACTCCAATTAAAAAAATTAAAGACTCTATTTCAACCGTTATCCTGTTCTCTATATGATAACTGGAGAATCTCTAGGACATAAATACTCCAGAGTGCTCTACAATGCCAGAAGAAAGCTGAGATTTTGTGTTCACTTCCTAGGGATTTATTTACTAAGAACCACTATGGACAAAGTAAGTGATGCAACCCCAAAGTACTTCGGGATCTTCTTCAAAACCAATGCATCTAGGTCATACGCTAAAGACAAGAGATCCTTGCAAACAAACTCCTAAAAACTAGAACATGGTTTCAGAGAGATAACAGAAGTTAACCAAGTGACTCTTGGAAGAAAGAGGGAGTCTGCTACTTCTTGACAGTTTTCTTAAGAAGTTCAATGATAATAGAGGACCAGATAAAATCTAATATCTGGGAAACTGTATGAAATTAGATAGTTTTAAAAACCCATAATAACTTTTCTATTCACAAGTCAAGTAAGATATGAAGGAGAGATACTATGTCTTATGATTGATGAAGAAGCAGGGTTACCAAGTCTATAAATTAATTAATTACTGTAGATGGGACCAAAGCCCAGATTGCCTGTTTCTTTATCCAAGTCTGGATTTCTCATTAATCAGAATTTTATTACAAATCAGAGTATTACTTAAAATTTTTACGAATTTGTTCAAATGAAATTTAAAATATATGTTAAACTGATACACACTTTCACTGCCATAATTCAATACTCAACAATGTCAATATTCAATTAGCATGAGCCACAATATAGGTAAGGCACAGATGATTCAGAAGAGGTCAAGGATACTTTCTTTCTCAGTAAGAAAGTTGCCGTGGTAGATTCAAAGCTGAGTTGTATCTTCAAAGATGTGTATTAGGGACTTAATCTCAAGTACTCATAACTGTGACTTTAGTTGGGAAAAAGGACTTTATGAATTTAACAAGGATGAAGTGGGGTTGTCAGGGTGGACCTTAATATATTACGGTAGATGAGGTTTTTTGTTTTTGTTTGTTTGTTTGCTTGCTTGCTTTTTAAGAGTAAATGCAAAAGAGTTTGGAGAACCCAAGTTGAGCACAAAGATAGGTGAATAAGCAAGACAAGGAATGTAGAATGGAGGGCCTCTACCAGGAGGTGGGAATAGGGAGGAGCATCACTTACCAATTCCTTTATTTCAAATTTGTGAGATGATAGGTGTTTGCTATTTTTAGTCTTCTAGGTTTAATCCCTTTCCTGTGCTAGTTGTTAGAAACTGAGGTACATTCAATATGGCAGCACACGAGTAACCATAATGATGAGATTCAACACATAATGGTATCTGAACCCAGTTTAAAGAAGATATTTGGAAGAGTCGTCTCATAATCTTGAAGCCTCAAAGTAAAATTTTAACTTTACATCAATCATTTCTTCTTTGTAAATTGTAAGTTTACAATTGTAAAAGAAGTTCATGGAATTATGTTGTTTAGCTCTCAGAGTGAACTAAAACAAGCAAAAGAAACCATTTATAAAGGAAAGGGAAACACTATTACATTTATAACTTCTATTTTAACTTGAAGGGAGACGGTTTTCTTATCATTTTTTAATTCAAGTTTAAGAGTGAATTCCTTATTTACAATTTCTTCTTAAAATATTTTGAAACAAACCAAAGGTGGGGTTGTCTCCTGTCAACTACACATATTGGAGTCTCATCTGCAAGTACACACATTTGGTGGCTTGAATTCTTGTTTATCTTCTCCACAAAAATGTATTTGTATCATGTTGAAGAGAAGGCAGAGTTTAAAAAAAAAGAGAAGGAAATATAATATATGTGCATCTTATCTGTCCTTCCTTTCTTCCCTCCACACTCTCCCATATAACCCCCTCATTCTTTTTTAAATTCATGGCCTTTTTAAAAAATTGTCACGTCCATATATTTATATGTGTCATATGGGGAAAAGTATACAGTAATATGTAATTGTGTTGTGTTTTATTGATCTTATTGGGTTTCTTTCTTAAATATAACCAGATTTACTGTTTGTACTGACATATATTTGAAAATAAAGTCATAAGAACTAGGTGCTATTGGCACGTGCCTTAATCCCAGCACCTGAGAGACAGAGGCAGGTGGATCTCTGTGAGTTAGAGGTCAGTCTGGTCTACAAAGTGAGTTCCAGCATAGACTAATTGCTATACACAGAAAACCTGTCTTGACAAACAACAACAAAAAAGTCATTAATGCATTCAAGTATATAAAAGCTTGATTTACGTGCAAGTCACTGTGTGTGGTTTACAGCTATCTCAAACCTTTGGGGTTATAGAAATGAAGAAATAAACTGTTCTCTAATATTTAAAAAATTAAGGAGGGCATAAACATGGCTGGGGCATTTGCATGATGGCTTACCACTGGGCAAAAAGCCAACCCTATTAAGGAGATTGAAACTGGAGCAGGTTTGTTGTAGATCACTGCAAACTTGACTGAGTATCTACACTCAGAAGAGAGACATTTGGATCAAAAGAGCTACTACAGGATGGAGAGTTCTAGATACTTTGGAACCTGCTCCCGGGGTGTTACTTTTGCAGCAAAGTTAATCTGAGGGTCTTATTTCAGAAAGAAGGTTTCACTCAATTTGTAATGAGTTGAATACTGTCAGGTAAACTCACTAAAAGAAATTGGATATAGCAACTTCTGAGACACAATTCACCCATTCACATCTCTAACCTACTTAGAGGAAATTATCTGAGGGTCCTTTGTTCCTAATCATCAACTTAAAGGCAATTGCCATCATTTTTCAAAGCAATTTTAAAACTTAGAGCATTAGTTTAAAAAAGAGACATTACTGTAAAGTAAGTCTTTCTATGTTGATGAATTTGAGATTTCAAAGGTATTTTTTTTCATTTTTAGCTAATTGGACAAATACCCTTAAGAGAAGTGAACCCCCTCCTATTTATGTAACAACACTTAATCGCCCATTAATTCCTCTTTCATGAAGGCAATGTCTGGTCTGGGTATAGTGGCAGCTATACTACAAAGGACACTTGACTATGTAATCGTGTTTTAAAGTTCAAAATGGAATTGGAATAAGCATTTCAAATTCTGTATGAAGCAAAAGTTTTTTTCTGTTAAGCCCATTTTGCATTAGGGTCAAAACTAAAAAATGATATTCATTAAAAACACAGATACAGAAACCTTCATATGCTGGGACTAAATATTAAGTGCCACCTATGTTCTCTATTGAAGGAATTTTAGGATAAAGAAGCAAGAAAAAGTTCTAAATAACTGAATAATTTGAAAAAGTCAATAAACAAATATTGAGAAAAAACTAGAGTGTCTTTGCTTTTGCTGGCCTTTGTTTAAAATTTAAACACATTCATCTTTGAATCCTAGTTTTCATGAAAAACCAAAAGAAAGGTATTTTTATGATCTTATGTGAGACAAGCCAGACATGTTTCATCCCTCATCTGTCGGCATACTATCTGAAACTTGTCCTTGATATGAACTTCATCAGAAATTCTTTTTAAAAAAGTTTGAACATCTGAATCATTCACTATGGGGGGCCTTAGATGTGAGCCTGTTCCACCTTGACTAAAGGGCAGCGAGTTTGAGTTTATTTTCGTTCTTTCAAAGTTGTTGACCACAGGTGTGGCTAAAAACTAGAGGTCCTGATCTAGGGTGTGGTTAATTAGTGTAGAGTTAGTTCATTTGTATTTTAATGAATAAAGCTTGCCTGAAGATCAGAGAGTAAAATAGTCACCCTGATCAGCCTTACAGACCAGGCAGTGGTGACACAGACCATTAATTCCAGTAGCCACACTAGTTTGTCATAGAAACACGGGGGGAGGAGTGCAAGTCTTTAATCCCAGCACTAGAAAAGAATAGAAGACTGAAGGAGTCTGCTCTCAATCAGTCTCTTCTGAGAATTCCTAGAGGCAGAATCGCCATTTTTGGACTGAGGTAGCAGTAAGAGCCAATGGCTGGCTGCCTTGCTATTCTGGTCTTCAGGTTGAACCTCAATTTCTGTTTCTGGGTTTCTGTTAACCATGCTACAAATTAGTATTTGGAGTATAGAGGTGATTCCACTCCACCTTGCTATTCCTGCTCCCTCAAAGGAGATTGGCAGGAGGTCCCAGGGAGTGGCTGCCTACCAGATACTTGGTCTATTCCTTGTATCATGTTAATAAAGTCTGTTGCATCCCTGCTCCTCTTTTGGAATGAAGTATATAAGCATGTTAAAAAACAAATGCAGATGATTCCGTATTCACTGAATTTCTGCCTCAAATCTGTTCTGTGTTTTTGTCTCTTATTTCTCTCATATCTCTGTTGCTTAAGCTTAATAATTCAAATCCTCATGCTCCTACCCTGGAACGTGCAAATTTCATTGAGGCTGGACCCAAACAGATGCTGCATGAACAGGGGGCTTATGACAATTCACATGGAATGATAGATACATCTAGTTACAATTAATATTACCAGTGATAGAGTGAGTTTATATCTCCAGTCTTTTTCATGCATTATTTTAATAAAATTTGAGAGTACAAAACAGTAATATTAAATATGGTCTAAGGCAGATTGATAGGACTAATGTGTCTTGTATTAGTGGAATGTGTATGTGTTCATGTGAGTATGTGCATGTGTGTGTGCATCTGTGTGTGAAAGTGCTCATGTGAGTATGTGTGTGCACTTGTGAGTATATGTATTCTTGTGTGCCTGCATGTGTGCTTGCAAGTGTATGTGTGTGTCTTAAGTCATCATCACCTTATAGCTTCAGACAGCCTGCTCTCAATTTGATTTAAAAAGAAAAATATTCCTAAGCATAAAAAGCCTGAAAGCTTCTATCTAAATACTGGGCACTTCAACAACTTCCTCTCATATTTAAATGAGTATCTTCTACACTGAAAGCATATAAAGGCAATTTAAAGCCAAATTTTATTATCATCAACTGGATTTAACAGATATGCACAGAATATTCCAGCCTACAGATAGGGAATATACATTATTCTCAGTAGCACATGGAGCTGTCTCTAAAATTTATATCACGAGCCAAAGAGAAAAATCTCAAGTAATACAAGAAAATTAAAATAATTACTTGTATCTTATTGGATCACAGCAGGATAAAAATAGAAATCAACATTAAGAAAGACTACAAATAATACAAATTCACTTGAAAAATGAACAATACCCCTTTGAAGGAACATTGGATAATCATGGAAACCCAAGAAGAAAATTTTTAAAACACTAGGGTCAAATGAAAATGAGACATAATGTACTGGAATCTTTGGACACAAAGACAGCAATACTAAGAAGAAATTTCATGCCAAAAAGGGTTCATTTTGACAAGGACAAATGGGATCTCAAATAAACAACCCTGAGATGCACCTAAAGACTAGAAAAACAAATAGCTAATACCAAGATAAGAAACAGATGGCAAGAAATAATAAATGTCGGGGTAGAAATTAATTAAATAGAGATTAAAAGAACAACACACAGAATCAAAGAGATGATTAGTTGAAATAGTTGACAAGTTTAACAAACCCTTATTCCAAAACCAAGAAAATGTAAGAAAGCAAGAAAATCAATCCAAATTAACAAAACTAGAGTAAAAGTGAAAGTTATTAGACTGGACTTCAATGAAATACAGGATGTCTGTTGAAATATGGCATAAAAACCTGGATAAAACTGACAAATTTTGAATGCATATGACCTACTAAAATGAAATCTAGAAAATTAAAAACTTAAACATAAATACAGTGGTGTGGGAAGGTCTTCTGTCTCTGTGTTGCTTTTCTTGGTTCATGAGTAAAGAAACTGCCTTGGCCTGTTGATAGGGCAGAACTTAGCAGGCAGGGAAAATGAAACTGAATGCTGGGAGGAGGAAGGCAGAGTCAGAGAGACATCATGAATCAGCTGCCAGAGATAGAAGTGCTAAAACTTTGCTGGTAGGCCACGAACTTGTGGTGATACACAGGCTAATAGAAATGGGTTAAATTAATATAAGAGTTAGCCAATAAGAAGCTAGAGCTAATGGGTCAAGCAGTAATTTAATTAATACAGTTTCTGTGTGATTATTTAGGGTCTAAGCTAGCCAGGTGGTGGAAAGAACTATTGGCTCTCTCTTACAACAAATTGGTGCCCACGTGGCCAACTAAATCCATGTAAAACCTAAGAAAGTTTGAAAAGAAACTCTATACATAAGAACAGAATTTAGTACAGTTTCTTGGTAGCCACAATTTTTTTTTCTAGATGGGCTTGCGGCAAGCAAGGCACTGCACAGTAAAGACTGCACAGCTTCTTTACAAAGAAGTGGAAGCTTTCTGGTTTGCCAGGAAAAAAGGGCTCTGGCTCTTTTGGGAGGTTCAGCTATTGAGCTGTTTTATTTTATTAGACTGTTGCAGATTGCTTGATGGTAATGTGGAGTGGCTCTGTGACTAGAGATGTGGCACTGTGCATGTCTCTCAGAGGCAGCCAGCAGCTATGCCAAGCCGGATTGGGCACAGCAAATAGGCACTTCCATATTTCCCATAATAGTGGCACAGCTTAAGTTTTAGACTTAGTTGGCAAACAGAAAGTACTGATATACCTAGTAATGGCACCACTTGAGTTTTAAGAAGCTCTTGGCATTTTAAGAAGGATTTCTGGTCACAAAATAATTGCAGATATGCCATAAAGACAAATCCAGATGAGTTATAGTGTTGGATAAATGTACATAGGCTTGAAAGAGAGAAGAAAAAGAGTATAGAGAATCATAAAATAAAATGCTTTTTTGAAAAAAAGTCTTTAAGAAGATTCGCATCCATATATAATAAGTTCCCAAATAGTCAATACATGCAGAAGAGATAGGTCCCAGTGCCATTATCATTGGCTTCTCAGTCAGTCCCCACTGGCAGTCACATTCATAGAGTCCAGTT
>JAQHUG010000013.1:7133840-7147448 GCA_028555095.1 Dicrostonyx torquatus | reverse complement strand
CCAGAACTTCCGTTCTGTCTACTCTACCCACCTAAGGGCTGACTGATCTTACAGGCCAAGCAGAGCCTTTATTTAACCAATGAAAGCAACAGAAATAAAGAAGGACACTCCTACAGGTGAGGTTTCTGGGGAGAGAGAGGAACTCTGGAAAAAAGAGCTGCTGAGAGATGCCAGGGAGGTACAGAACAAGTTGCATGTCCAGAATGGGAGAGGGATAAAAGCCACATGGAGAAACATAGATTAATAAAAGCATATTAATTTTAGTTGTAAAAATTAGGTGGGAACAAGACTAAGCTAAAGGCCAAGCTTTCTAAGTTAATAATTATCTTCATGTTTTTATTTTGGGCTGGTGGCTGGAAAGAAAGTCTTTCTATACAAAATGGAATACCAAAACCAAATAATGGCACCACAATAAAAAAATTACAAACTAAATTTACTGATGAAAATAGTTGCAAAAATTCTAACAACATGCATGCAAACAAAATTCAAGAATCCATATATTATATATTAACTAAATATTATTTATTCCAGAAATTTTGCCTAGACATACACAAAATAATGAATAAAATAAGCCATGTAAGTAAATTTAAGGACAAAAATCAGATAATAATTACCATACATATGGAAGAGACAAAGTTCAAAATATTTCCATGGCAAAAGTCATGGAGAAATTAAGAACAGATGTAACATCAAAATAATAAAGGTGGTTAGTGAAATTTTATTTCTAACATTGTACTACATGATGAACAAATGGGATCATTTACTCTAAGATCAAGAATGAACAAAAAAAAATATGCCTCTCTACATCCTGACCCAACTTAGTAGCCCACGGCTTAGCTAGAGCATCATTAAACAACAACAGCAAAAAAATAAATAAATAAACTAACATAAGGAAAGAAGAAATTAAGCTATAAGACTTTAAGGTTTATTTTAAAATTTTAAGATATAAAAAATTATTTCCGTGAAGTGGCAGAACTCAAAATCAATATAAAAATGTCATAGTTTTCACATATAATAAAAATGAAGTCAGAGAAAAAATTACATTAGTAATAGCTCCAAACATATCTAGAGAGAAACTCAAAATAAAATATCTCTATAATGCTAATTTAAGATAATGAAATGGAACTAAAAATCGTAAATAAGACACTTTTCATGTTCCTGATTTGTAAAATTAATACTTTTAAAATAGCACATTGCTGAAAGCAATCTACTGATTCAATATCATCCCCACCAAAATTCCAGTAACATTCCTCACAGAACCAGCAAACTACATTGATATTCATATGGCAACACAAATGGCACAATAGACAAATGAAACCTAAAGAGAAAGTACAGACTGAAATCCATATCCAGTCCTTTATAATCTCTTTATTCTTTTGCTTGCTATTCACAGGATATCATTAGTTTTCCTTCTCAGACACGGTGGTTTTCTTTCCTAGATATTTGGATGGCATTTTCTTTGTCCTTTATGAGTGCACTTAACAGTGGAGTCTCTAGTTTCTTGAAAATGTGAAGAATTCTTATAGTAATCAAATAGTTACATAATAGTCACTCTGCATTGTATTGGTAAGACAAGGTTAATAATTTCTGTCATTTTGACTGTGTTTCTTTGACTGATATTCCTCCTCATTTTAAGTCATTTTAGTCCATCTTTCTGTGCTTGCTAATTTTCTAGATATATGTAATATTCTTCAAATTTTACTTCCCATAAGTGAGCTATTCATACGAGATAAAGAACACAAGCTAATAGATATCCTACTGGAGTGTATTGTCTCTATGGAGTTTGTGTGACATCATTCCACAAAACACAGGGATAAATCTGAGCTTCTAGAAAACACATTGTTCCATAATAAATTTAACTACACACACACTCACACACACATGCACATGCACACCCAATGTTTCCTACTTTATCTTTAGGAACATTGTACCCTGTAAGGCCTTGATGCTTTTAGGAGCGCACCATGTTACAAATGTAAGACATCACTTTAGAGTGAATGAAGGGTGAAGCACTTAGGTTTGTATTTTGTTGTTTTTTTCATCTTCGAAAATTTTAAGTTTAACTACAAATAAATTATTATTTTGGGTAATTTTGCTTCTTATATTCTGAAGTTCCAAGATTTATCATAAAGGAGAGTTCACCTATTTTTCCCACTAGTCTTTGACATTGAAAGGACTTATTGAGTAATAATCCTGGAAAGGCCACCTGTCTGATTGCAAAAGAATCTCTAATGCATTGATCCTTGTAAAGGAATGCTATGAGTTTTATTATAGGTCCATATAATTGAAATTAGTTTAAAAAATGTTTAACTATCGTTGTGTAAGATTGGTCAGTCTTCCCAATCCTCAGAGCCATCTACATGGGTAATTTGAGCTTTGAAATTTGAAGATAATTCTATGTGATTAGAATACAAAGTTATAGTTCAACATTTTAACATAGTTATGAACATAAACTGCAACTGTTATCTCACTTAGAAAGCCCCCAGAAGAATCTCCAAACCTTATCATTGATTTTCTTCAGTGTACAATGGGATTACATCCTTCCAAACAAACTACATATTAAAAATACCTGTGATACAGAAAATTTATAAAGTATCATGACCCAGTTTGATTTAAACACTCTCAGGCCACTTATGCCTCACTATACGTCGGATGAGCCATCTAAGAGAAAGTTTTATTTATTTATTTATTTGGTTTTTCGAGACAGGGTTTCTCTGTGGCTTTGGAGTCTGCGCTAGAACTAGTTCTTGTAGACCAGGCTGGTCTCGAACTCAAAGATCCGCCTGCCTCTGCCTCCTGAGTGCTGGGATTATTGGCGTACACCACCACCGCCCGGCAAAAGTTTGTTTTAAAATGTAGAGTGTATCACAGTCTATTTAATAGTATACTTAGGATGAAAAACCAAAGATTACATCTTTGTAAACCCAAAATCTCTCGTTAAGCATCTCATTAGGAATGTATCTTAAGTCTGCTAGTCCCATGAACAGTGGCATACTTGGAGCATCACATCAATCAACTAAAATCCTGGAGCAATCTGACTAACTCCATATTTGTTTACTCAGCGACTGCTGTGTTATATCTTCCCGTAAATGAGTAGCGTTGATTAAAGCATTGAGGTTCAGTACTCCTTTCTGCACGTATATCCCAGGAGTTGAACATGTGGTTCACTGAAAATCTATAATAGCAAAGGGCAGATAATGGGTTTTCACTTTGAGAATAGAAAATGAAAAGTGAATTTGATCAGAAACTCATAGAGGAGGATTAAGTGAAAGAATATCAAGAAAGCACTAAATATGGAGACTTGCCCTCAAAACGCTGAGTGGCAAAAGATTTGGTTATCTGAAATCAGAGGTTTAGGACATCCTGAGAGAAGGGTTAGGTACTAATTCAATCTAACACTTGGTGAGTAAAGTTAAATTAACTTTTATGGAACATAAACAATCATGGACTTCAGATCAAGATATACTTTATTTTGCCTATCAAAACAATATGTTTAAATCTGAACAAAGGATTAAAAGGACATGACAGAAAAAAGAGGGTGAGGGTGAACAATGTCCTATTTAAATCTGAGAAATTATCTTCAAAGAATATAACCATCACAATACTCCCAAAGTCAAGAATAGCATGATAAGTTTAAATAACCTTGTTATTACTTTATGAGTAAGAGAATTTTGGTTTTCTACCTTGCCTATATACTAAGATCAAGCAAGGACTCCCTTAAGGCTAAATGACAGGAATGGGCTTCTTCCTCATGCTCCACAGCACTCCTAAATCTTTTATGAGAATGGACCATGTCATTCAGACAGAAATGAATCTCTACTTTGTCCACCAACCATTGGTCTTATCTAGATAACCAGACAGGCACCATTTCAAAATTTGACTTATTAATACTTATTGAAAGTTTTGTGAAGTAAATGTATAAAACCATATAGATTGAATGTTTGAGTGATAATATCAATTGCTTGGGAAAGATTATCCATAAATTGAAGAAAAGAAAAAAAATGCATATTATTCCCTTGATGCTCTGAAAAAAGAAAAAAAGGAAAGAAAAGTTTATTTGGCTCATGGTTTTAGTTCATATTGGAAAAAACAGAGCCAGGCAGCAGGACAAAAAGGCAGCTGGTCACGTTGCATGCATGGTCAGGAAGCAAGAAAGTTTAATTCTGGTGTTCCTTTCTTTTTGTGTTTGTGGTTCAGTCAGTCTTGATCCTGAGCCTATAAAAGGTCATCACCAGTGTTCACACTAGTTCTTCCTCAGTTAAACATCTCTGGGAAATATCCTCAAAGTGGTAGCTAGAAACTTCATTTCACTGATAATTTTAAATGGAATAAAGTTGAAAACCATTACCCATCACTCCATCCTGATAATTTTTCCCAGTATATAATATAATATAATATAATATCTTAATAGTAAATACTTGGAATGTATAGTTTAGTGCCATCAAGAACAGTTTTAAACCTTCCTAGGCCTGGATGGAGACAGGAGGGCCTTGGACTTCCCACAGGGCAAGGTACCCTGCCCTCTCTTAAGGCTGGAGGGGGAGGGAGGAGGGTGAGTGGGGAAGTAGGAGGGGAATGGGAGGAGGGGAGGAAGTAGAAATTTTTGAATGGATTAATAAAAAAATATAAAAGAACAGTTTTAAAATGTAGCTACCACGTATCTCCAAGTTCATTTTATTTTTGTAAAATGGAAAATGTATGCCCACGACCTTCTTGCCTCAGTGTCTTAAAACCATCAGCATCATTCTATTTTATGCTTCTGACTTTGTTGAAGTGACTCAATGGTATCAATCAGTACTTATCCCTTTTTATCTTGATTTTCTCCGATACTAAAGTTTCCTCAACACTTACCCATTTTGCATAATTGGTCATAATTTTTCTCTCTTTTTAAAGACAGAAGGCTATTCTACTGCGTAGATATGCCATGGCATCTTTATCATGTTGGTAAACATGGTGTTTGTTCTACATCTTAGCTCCTGTAAATCTCAGTACAAATTTATAAATATTATTAAGTCATATTTTCTTTCCTATTCCTAATATCCTTGAAGATCATGACTAAACATGATTATACTGGAAAACTTCAACTTAAACAGACAAAAGATAATCTTGAGGAATTTGTAAATAGAAAAGTGACTTTTCTACCTTTACACAATTTCTCCAAATAGATGCAAATATATAAGAAAGCAACCCACACACATACAGAGAGAGAAAGAGAGAGAGGTGGCAGAGAGAGAGAAAGAGAGAGAGAGAGAGAGAGAGAGAGAGAGAGAGAGAGAGAGAGAGAGAGAGGAGAGAGAGGCACTCTGGACTTTTCTCTTCTCTCTAGATCATCATTTCTCTTCCAAGAAACATGATTATGTCTAAAAATAATTAACTTTGTTCCTTCACATGGGGACTCAGAATTCTTGTTTCCTGTTGACCTAGTTGGTTTTACCTTAAAGCATCAAGAGCTGTATGTATAACAAATTGACTTCTAGCTCATCAGACAAAGGTCAAGTTTACAAAGATCCTTGTTTGAGCACGATTATTACAGTTTTGATATAGTTTTTTTTTTCTTTTGGCACACTAAGTACCACTGGATGTCAAAGGGAATAGGTATGTTTCTTCATACCCACTCCTGCTTTATGTCGTCCAGTGCCAGGCTTGCCCTATGTTTTCATTCAGCTTCTGACCTCTGGAAAGTTATCATCATTGTGCTCTATTTTTCTTCCTCCATTTGCTTACATATGTACAGATACATATTTATCAATATACAACATATATCTCATCTAGATCATATTGATGTAATCCATTGCTTGTTTTTTGATCAACTGCATTTGACTTCATATATTTAAAATTTATGTACGAAAACTTATACATTACACTTCCTAGTTCTCACTACGGTTTATTAAAGCTCCACAAATATACCATAGATTATTCAGCTTCTCCTGTCTCCTCTGTCTGCATACATAAGAATTCAGTATTTAGCAATTGCAAGTGTTATTGAAATGTTTGCACATGAATTTTGTATTGTTGGGCGTCTAACTTCAGTGTGAATTCCTCAAAGAGTCATTTCTGAGAGAAAATGAAAATTGATCTACAGTTTTGTAAGATATTGCCAAATCTCTTTCCCCAAGTTGCAATAACTTTAAAATTTTTGCCAATGTAGTGGGCGAGAAATGATATCTCAATTTAGTTTTAATTTGCATTTGAAAATCTCATAAATTTCAAATTCATTTTAATATATAACTGCTAAACTGCTCACATATAGTCTTTACTTTTTTGCATTATTGTCTAACTTTCTATAGTATTTCTAGATTTTTTCAATTTTCAATGTTATTTTTATATTAATGTCATCAAACTTTCTTTTTGATACATTACAAATATTGTTTTCCTACATTTACATTTATCTTTAATCTTTATTAATAAAAACTTTGCAATGAAAGTAGCTTTTCTTTTAATTTTGTGTGGTAAAATATATCAAACTTTACTTTTATTGATTCAATACTCTGAAACATGTAGAAAGTTTGTCCCCAAGTACAAGCTATAGAAAACAGTGTTATTTTACTTCAGAATTTGTGATTTCACTCCTTGATCTTGGTATAAAAATAGGATGAGATGTAATATGTAATTTAGATCTAGTATGCAATTATTCACATTAAAGACATTTGATTCATGAACTGGAATTTATGCACTAATTATATGCTAGATCTTATGAATAGACTTACCTACTTCCACACCATTCTTTGTGGCCAGTACTATCCCGTTATCTTTCCTGTTCACATTTGCAAAATAGGTTGTTTTCATACCAAAGCTTTCAGATCAGTTTTACTCTCTGTGAGAGCTAATTCTCTTTCACAAACCTTCATTTTATACATTTTATTACAAATTCTGGTGCTTATTTTTCTATAAGAATTTTATATCAGTTCCATAACTTCATCAAAAAGGTTGTTGGAACATTTTAAACCACACAAAATTATTTATGAATTGTTTTGAGATCATTTTCAATTGTAATGACTGAATATGTCGAAACAAATACAATCAGTATCTTCTTTCACATTGTCTTTTAACCTACAGTGTGTGTGTGTGTGTGTGTGTGTGTGTTTTACTAATCTGTGGCTCATTTGCTTTGAAACAAAAGTCAGAATTACCATAAAAAGTGATGCATGACATTCTTGCAGGACGTTTGTCAGGAAATGCCTAGATAATAGTGAGTAGAGTAAGTGCCAAAGTAGTAACTTATATTGAAGAGAGACCGTCTTATAAATAGAGCTGATCTTGAGTTCTTGGGAAGAATCCAGAACAAAGTCTATAGAAGTCAAGTTGACAGGCAGAGGACAGATGAGCCAGAGAGGTGGTAAAAGTTGGAGAAGGCATGACGTCATCCCTGCCAGGCTAGGACTTTAAAATTCTCTAAAAGGCCAAACAGAGTTGTCAGGAAACACTTGAGTTTCATTTAACTTGGCAGCTGTTAGGGGCAAGTCCCATACACAGAACAGAACTGCTCAGTGATTCTACCACTTCACTCAGGGACTCAAACAGTCACCATATAAATACCAGTTATTTACTGGATATCCAAAAAGGCCAGGATTATTTGAGAAGTAAATGTGTTTAGACTGGATTAAGCACCACACAGTAACTACATATATTAAAATATCACATGGCATGCCATTAATGTGTATATTCTAAGCTTTTAGATATTGTTTTAAAAAAATAGTGATTGCAATAATATTGCCTACTCAACAATGAAACAAATAAAAGAGAGCTATGTCGAGCAGGCAAGCCTTGAACTCAGAGATCCATCTGTCCCTGCCTCCTGCATGCTGGGATTAAATTACTCAATCATTATCCAGAAACTGATAGGAGTAGATGCAGAGACCCACAATCACACATTAGCCAGAAAACAGGGAACCCCACAAAAGAGGATAGAAAGGATGGTAGAAGCAGGTGTGGTCAAGGTCAACACAAGAACACAGCACATATATCAACTAAGCATGCCTCATAATGACTCATAGTGACTGAAAAGACAATCACACAACCTGTATGGTTCTGATCTAGGTCCTCTGCATATATGTTTTGGTTACATAACATGGGGTTCTTGTGGAATGCCTAACAGTAGGAGTGGGATTTGCCTGCACTTGGGACCCTTTTCTTCCAAATATATTGCCTCATATTGTCTTGATATCAGGATATGTGCCTAATCTTATTGTAACTTACTATGCCATGTTCTCTTGATATCTCTGGAAATCCTGTCCTCTTCTGAAGGGAAACAGAAGAGGAGTGGATCTTGGGTAGAGGGAAGGGAGGGGAGAAGGACTAGGAGGAGTGGAAGAAGGAAAAACTGTTGTTGGAATGTAATATATGAGAGAAAAATAAATAAATAAATAACAGAATAATAAAATAATTAAAATAAGAAAGCAAGAATTTAGTAAAACCTAGTGAAGAAGAGAGCTATGTAGAGCAGGCAAGCCTTGAACTCAGAGATCCATCTGTCCCTGCCTCCTGCATGCTGGGATTAAACTACTCAATCATTATCCAGAAACTGATAGGAGTAGATGCAGAGACCCACAATCACACATTAGCCAGAAAACAGCGAACCCTACAAAAGAGGATAGATTCTGTTCATGAAAGGCTTCCTTGCAGAGACTAGCATATGATTCATAGGGGCACATAAGTCAGATCGTATTCCTCCCAAGATAGCTATCAGGTGCTATGGAATGGATGAAGTTTCAGAAAGAAGATGAAAGAAAAAGTCCTTGACTCTCCCAGTTCCCATTTCAAACAGGTGTGTCGTATGTTTTTAAAACTTTTCACTCTGGACCTCACACTAGCAGCCTCACAGTTTCTTAGACAGGTAATTCTAGCTGATAGCTACAGCTTTGACTTCTCTTGGCTCCTCAGCTGAGAGAATTGAATTGTCTTACTTGATCTCCTGCTTCTAGAGCATTTGTATATGGTACTTCTCAGCCTCTTGAAAACAAAACATTTACCTAGTAAGGCCTGTGTAATAATACGGGTCTACCTAACCTATTGTTTCCATATCAATGGATCTCTCTGGCCTATAAAGTCAATCTTCCTTTATCAATGATCTTATCATTAAACAATTTGTACAACTAAGGATATGTAAATGACCATATATGTGAGAGAACAATTCTTTCTAAATTGAAGAAGACTGATTTTATATGCTGCCTGTAAGGTTAATTATTATCATTAACATATTGCATAAATGTTAAAAATTATGTAACTCACAATAACCATTTGGATTATTATCTAGTGTGAGATTACCTGTTCATCTTACTTGTAATGATATTAAAGTCTGAGAAACAAATACTTGAATAAGACAGGACAGGAAGTTAAGTTCATTTTTAGCTATGTAACAAGTGACAAACCAGCATGAGCTCCATGAAACCCTGTCACAAACCAATTATTTAATTCATTAACTTAACCCAATTTGATTCTAGAAGCCAAGTACTTAAACACCGTGCCTAAATTTCTCATTCTGTTATTGCATCTGTCTTCATGGAAGTTTATAAATTTCTAAAGAAAATGCAAAAAAATGAAGACACACACATGAAGAAAATGAAGAAAAATCACAATGTAGATTACTCTTTAAAACAGAGGTAGAGTGGAAAAGATACTCAGTAATGTTCCTTTCCTGACAAAGGATGAAAGAGTATTTACAAAATACTTAATCACTGATGGAGGAGCCTTCTGAGAGGTTTCTCTGTTGTAGAAAAACATGACCTACCATCAGAAGGTCACTGGTCCTTTCTTCTCTCTGCTCTAAGACAAGGGTCCATGTCATCAGAAGAACTAAAGAAAATGCCCAGAAAAAGAAAAGGGCGTGTGAAAATCTTTGCAACAAGTTTATATCCTGTTTTATTTGGGTCAGTTGATTTTTCCACAACTTCCCTAATCTTGTCATTCCTCTTCTTTAAAGGCACTGCTAACAAGATTTCTTAATATTGAAGTAATTAATCCATGCTGTATAATGCCTTTTTTTCAATGAATGTTTGTTGTACATTGCCAAAATGCAATAAAAGGAAATGAAAATTACTAAGGAGGCATAATTTATGATCCTCTTTCTCTAAAGAATGCTTTTAAATAACTTGCAATCAGAACGGGGTCATCTAAAGCATTTGGGAATTACACATTGATTTTTCGTAAATGGTGTGGATGAGATGGGTTGTACAAGGACTGTGATATTATGTTGTGTGAAGACAAGGTTTCCTGTGGGAGCTAACGGGACATCATTCAGGCTTCACCTATCACAACACAAATTCTGTTGAACTGTGATAGAAGGGAATTGATAATGACTCTTATTTGTGTAAGTGGGGAGCTGAAATCATTCCCACTCCCAAACCCAGATGAAATCTGAATTAATAGAGAAAAATAGTTACACCAACTTTGGGTAGCATGTACAACCAAATATTGTAGTATGGCCTTTCTTCTTGATTTGTGGAAGAATGCTCCTATATTTTATTTTTGATATCATGAATTCACTTAGGAATAAATCAATGTATTTTTGTGTGCAAAACCTTATCACCCAAATAGAGCAGAATGTCATGCACACATGCACGTGCGCGCGCACACACACACACACACACACACACACACACAGAGCAGTTATATATAGATTAGACACAGAATGAAAATAGCTGAAGAGAATGTATTTTCTTTTAATAACTGCAGAACTGAAAGATAGCAAGGTACATAGTATACAAAAAAGAAATCTAAAGGTACAGGATAAGAGTCACCAGAATTTCATAAAATGAATAGTAAGTAGTTCTGTATTGATGGACAATTGATGGGCTTGATGTGACAGGAACAGAGGATGAGCATGTAGCTGTAAAATCAGTTCAACCGAAAGTGATAAATTTGTGTGTGTATCTCAAAGTTTTGACATGAATTTTATTGCAGAGAACTACACAGTTCATAAACATAAAGTGTATTGAATTCGTGCAAACTAAACCCAATCTATCAAGATAAAGAAAATTGACAGCATCCAGAATCTATGCTACGCTATCTTCCTGTCACTATCCACAAAGGATAAGTTTTTGTGGCTGACTCTTTTCACTCAAAATTAGGTTTGCAAAATCCAACTTGTCTTGCTTACAACATAATTCGCAGGTACTTAATTCTTATTATAGTATTCTATGTTATTTTTACACAAAACTTAGGTTTTGTGGTAATATTTGAGAAGAAAACGAATCACAAGTTATGTATCCTCAAAGACTGAGTCTTTGGGATACTTCTCTGGTTATTCCATGGCAGGGCTGGAGATTTCTCTCTAATGGTACCAATCTCTTTGTCAATTACAACTGTTTGTTCAGCACTAGCTTAAACATTCTCCTATCCCAAAACTTTATCCACACAATAAAGTATCATCTTCAAACTTAATCCTACCCAGTCTCTCAGGACATGCAGAACACAGGCAGAATGCAGTCAGATTATTAGTCAAAATGTCACAAGAATAGCCTTATCCTAGTTCACAATAAAGTCCTTGCTCCTCTCTGAAACTTCAGGAGCTGGGCCATGGCCATAATTATCTCAGAGGACTTTTCTTCCAAGCTTTGACTAGCAGGGCCCATTAAACCCTGCCAAGAACAATTATTAGTTTTTCTAGGTGAAATTTCCAAACTCTTCCATATTCCTCATAAAAAAGAGTTCCAGTGGTTTAGAAGCCATGTGCCAGTTTTATCTTAGCCATGACCCTGCTCGTAAGTATCAATCGCTTATCTCAGTTTCATTTCCTGGTATCATAAAATATTCTTATGAAAAAAACTTAAAGGTGGACGTTTTGTCTTACAGTACCAGGTTTCTGTCCACCACCACAGGGAATACGAAGCAGAACCTTGAAGTAGCTAGTTACATGGCAAGCACAGTCAAGAAATAGAAAGGAATGGATTAATATGTGCAAGCCAATGCTTATTCCACTCTTTTCACTCCTACATCAAAACTCCCTTTCTTAATGAATGTTTGCACCCAGAGTAGATGAGTCTTCTCATATGAGCTAATGTAATCAGGACTATTCCCTCCATCGAGCCCCAGACCAAACAAATGTAAGCAATTATTGTTTCTTTCACATGTGATTTTGACTTTTGACAAACTGAAAATTTAAATGAAACAGCACACCAAACATAACCTTCAAAAGTCCCTGCCAAAAACACAATTCTTCCATATAGGCTCCAGTTCCAATTACTCAAACAGCACCACCAATTGTGTTCTATATGTTCAACACAGGAACCTATAGGGGAACATTCAGACTCAAACCATAACATCTAGCAAATCTGGGTCCATTTTCAGAAGTTAACTAACACCATTGTTTATCTTCTCTGACTGTTTTTCAAAAATCATGCTACATTAGTTATTTGTAAGCCTTCATATTTGCAGAAAGAATCTACCAATGTTGTTGACAGGGTTTCTGTCCTGCCTGGTCCCTCAGTTGTTCAGTCCCAAAGAAACACACAGAGGTCTACATTAATTATAAACTGGTTGGCCTCTTACCTCAGGTTTTCTTATTAACTAACTCTTACATTCTTCATTAACCCACAATTATTATTTGTGTTAGTCACTTGGCTTGATACCTTTTATCAGTGAGGCATTCTCATCTTGCTTCCTCTGTATCTGAGTGAGGACTGCAGACTGAGCCTTTCCTCTTCCCAGAGTTCTCCTGTTCTTACCACAACACCTATATTGCCTGCCTGGCTACTGGTCAATCAGCATTTTATTAAGCAAGTACAAGAGACAAATCTATACAGGGTACAAGACCATTGTCCCAAAGCACAATGTCATTCTTTTTTTAAAAATATTCATACAATGAAATCATTCTTCTTTTATTCTTTTTTAAATTTTTATGTTAATTTATTTAAAAATGATGTTTTTCTTATTTTACTTGCCAAATGCATTTCCCACTCCCTCCCCTCCTCCTGCTCCCTTCACTGCCCCCACACTTAACCTCCTGGACTAATGTCAGTTTTGAAGGTTATTTTCGTTATTCTTAGCCTTTTACTTTTCAGTGAAAGTTTTCTTAAGAACTAATCAATTTCTGGCAAAAACTACTGGGAATTTTATTTGAATCATGTTGAATTGATGGATTAATTTTGAAAGACTTTGCATCTTCAGAGCCTTTAGTTTGACAATCTATAGAAAGGATTTACCCTGACCTTGTCTAGATTTCATGTAATTTCTCTCAGTTATGTACTATGATTCTTATACTAGAGCTCTTGTGTAAATATGCATAGGTGACTGACTTTTCAGCACTAAAATGAAGTTAAGACCAAACACACCCCAAGTACCATTCAGCTGGAAAACAAACTTTGAAATCTTATGAGTAATGACAATAAAATTATAATTTATTATATGACACTTTTATCCTGAGGTTACTCAGGACTACATGAAGTTGGGATATGATCCTAGAAAAAAGTTAATTACAAAATCTATATAGTGCATCAAAACACAAAAGATAAAGCTATAGCCATGATAAAAAATGTCTGTTAGTAGTAGGTTGAAATTTTATGGCAGTGGATTAAATCTTGTGGATTTGGATATGTGGGACTATTTCTTTGTTAAAATTACATATTTTATCACAAAAAAGCAAATTCTGATATATCTAAAACAGTAAAAAAA
>JAQHUG010000013.1:7111813-7128756 GCA_028555095.1 Dicrostonyx torquatus | reverse complement strand
CTCCCATAAGTTATATTAACCCATTGTTCCCATCCATGCCAGGCACATGGCCGGTACCTTTTCTCAGAAAGCAGCTTACATCCTGCTTCATAGATGGACTGCACAGGAATGCCAGGGAAACTTCCTGCTTCCCAATTTCTCCTGTTCTCCTTGCTCCACCTCTACTTCCTGTCTGGTTTTCCTGCCTATACTTCCTGCCTGGCCAATCAGTGTTTATTTAAAACATGATTGACAGAATTGTCCCGCACCACTATGCACCAACCTGGTTTACAAAGTGAGTTTGAAAACAGCCAGTGTTACACAGGGAAACAAAAAAAAATACCCTGAAATTTTCATATTTTTGAGACAGGTTTCTCTGGGTAACAGCCATAGCTGTACTCTGTAACTAGCTCTTGTAGACCAGGCTGGGCTTGAACTCAGAGAGATTCAACTACCCAGCCTTCCTAGTACTTGGATTAAAGGCATGTACCACCATCCCAAGCTATATTGTAATAATACTCAGTGATGAAAAACCTTTATACAATCTACAATTAAAGTCCTATATAATTATCAAAATGTTAACTAAATAAGTCTAAAGCTTATTTCATCTCTATTATAAAGGACTTTTTATTATCATATTTTAAATGGGATCTGATGCCTTCCTGTCTTGATTCTAATCATTACAATTTTGAGACTTTGACATTGTCCAAAACAAACAAGAAACAATACATCGTAATAATTACAAAGGAAAAGATATTTCCTAGCATATATGTGCAATATATATGGAGAAAGAACTTGATTGCTTAAAGAACTCTAATGAATATATAAAGTCATTTAACAATTTAAAATATACTTGTATATAAAATCAGTATGTACGAATTTGAATATCTGAAGTATTGAGTACTAGAAATATATAAAGAAAAATTCAGTTTTCATAGTATATAAGGAAAATTGCTCAAAAATAAATTTAACACAAAATTTTCAATTTTTTCAAAATATTTATACCTAAAACTGCAACATATTGCTGTTTTAAATATATTAATATCATAATAAATAAAGTGATAGACCATGCTTATGGATTAACTCAGTCATTTTAGATTTTATTCCTAAAATGAACAAAAGAAAAGTAAAATTGCAAATAAAATACTAGAAAAGTATTTTTGAAGAAGTTGGGAGATTCACTGGACCCAGAATATGTAGCTCAATCTAGACACAGCAAAAAAAAAAAAAAGCCTTTAGTAGTGAATACCAACTAACAAGCAAGATGTACTGACTTGAGTGTGGAAATCAGCCACACATCCATAAATCACATCTCTGGCCAGGTTTATGCATGTACATAATATATTTCTTTGATATTTTGTTAAAGTCACTGATGGGAAATGGACGAGAAAGGCATTACAGAATTTGAAAACAGATTTCCAGGCAAAATACAAAAGAAATTCAACCTCACATTTTATTTAAAAAAGAAATCCCTAAACTTAAATGCAAAAATTACATCACAAAGCATGTAAGCAACATAATAACAATAGCTAAAGTGTCCCTGTGGCTTAGGATTCATCCTGGTTACTCCAAGAACACAAGGAAAATAATTTTAACAGAAAAATTATAAATCATTTACAGATAAAATATGTAATTTAATATAAATATAATATATATTATAAATATAAAATACAAGTTCAAGAAAATGGAGAGGCAACCTACAGAAATAAAGTAAATGACAAGTTTTTAGTATTCAAATCCCACATGCACAGACATTATGTATGCATACATGCATACACACAGACACACACACCTTACATACTCATAAAATAATCCAATAATGCATTAATCATAATGCATCAATATGCCAAGGAATTGGACAAATGTTTAAAAAATAAGATACATAATTAGTCCTTTAAACACACTGAAATGTGGTCAATATGAGCAGTAATTCACAAAAATATCAAAGTCAAAATTAGAAACCACTTTACCCTAATAGTTTTATGGATATTCAATAAAGAAGAGTCAACAGTTTAAAGCAATAAAATACCACCATAACTGCTGATCAAGAAGAAACAAGGAAGAAAGGGAAAAGAGTGGCAGAAAACAAATTCATAGTAAAACAGGCAGAGGCACAAACCAAATTCTAAATAGTTTACACAGTCAAGGGTTTGCCCTTCTCTTTCTTTTTGGACACTCTCATTAAGTAAGAATTCCCCAAACTCAGACACTGATGTACAATTGCCCTCTTGCTCTTGTAGTCCCGTCATTAATGATTTCACAGGTTCAGACACTGATTTGATTCTTACAAGATTTTGAAACTTTAAAATAACCTGTCTACTAAGAGTACCTGGTTATCAAGATGATTCTTAAGAAAGTAGAAAACACATACCATAGGCTCAAAAAATAAATCTGAGCACAGAATATGTCTAGACAATAAGTGTAATCTGAATGCATTATCTTTACATCTCAGTGCTTTAAAATTTTTTCCAAATAGCCCAGTGGTGGTGGCACACACCTTTATTCCCAGTACTCAGGAGACAGGCAGGTAGATCTCTGTGTTTTTGAGACCAGCCTGGTCTACAAAAGCTAGTTCCAGGACAGGCTCCAAAATTACAGAGAGAAACCCTGGCTCAAAAAATTAAAAAAAAATTCTAATTAAAACAAATGAAATATTTGACCATCACTTGTTCTTGAGAGTTAGTAATCAAATGGCTAATAAGCATGTATCAGTTTTTCTAACATGTTTGCAAAGTTTGAAAACAGATACCAAAACATGTAGATATTGGCATCTTACAAGTCCTACATGTACTCTTAGGTTCCAAGAAAAAAGAACAACTAATGATGGTGATAGTGTTGGAAATGTAAATGATGGAGAACATAGAACATTGATGGAAATGTGAATTGGTAACTAACTCTAGAAAGGATACTAAAGTTAATCATACACCTGTCTTACACATTGGAATTTCCCTTCAGAACATGCCTAAAGAAACTGAGGGCACATGTCTAACAAGATGTGAATGTAAGTTTATACACAATGACTAAATACTGGACATGTAATACAGGGCCATTCACATTGCAGGGGGAATCACATTTTATAAAAAGTTACTAACACATAGGGAAAAATGAACAAAGACCCTAAGTGTGATGCTTTGTAAAAGAAAAAAAAAGCACTCTAAACATAAAACATATCACATCAGTCGCCTTCAGTGACTCTCAGGAATGAGTTAATCTGTTGTTAGAAGATTTACTCAAGATGGCCATGGTGGCATATGTTTTTATTCCAAAAAATGGGAGGATGACACAGAAGGATCAGTAGTCCAAGGTCAGCTTGGGCTACATGGCAAGATCTCAAACAAACAACAACAATAAACCCTAAGTACTGGCAGGATGTCTCCCTGGTTAAGAGAAGTGGCTGCTTTTATTGGGGACCTGAGGTTTGAATCCCAATACTAAAATGGTGGCTCACAACAGTGTGTAACTCTAGTCCCAAGGGATGTGACTTCAGTGGGCCCCAGGAATACACGTTGTTGTGCACAGATGTATATATGCAAGCAAAATCCTCGTACATATAAAATAAATAAATAAGTAATTAAAACTAAAAGTAAGCTATACAGTGGTGGTACACACCTTTAATCCCAATACCCAGGAGGCAGAGGCAAACAGATCTCTGTGAGTTTGAGGCCAAACTGGCCTACAGAGTGAGCTCTAGAATGATCTCCAAAGCTATACAGAGAAACCCTGTCCCAGAAAACAAAACAAAAACAAACAGAAAACCTAAAATGGTGCGGGAAAATTGTCTATATTCTGTCAATTATGTTTTAAATAAATGCTGATTGACCAGTAGCCAGGCAGGAAGTATAGGCAGGACAATCAGACAGGAAGTAGAGGCGGGCAATGAGAACAGGAGTATTCTGGAAAGAAGGAAACTCTCTCTGCAGTCCTGTCCAGACACCAAAGACGCAGGATGTAAACTGTCCCACTGAAAAAGGTACCAAGCCATGTGACTAACATAGATAAGAATAATGGGTTAATGCAAGTTATAAGAGCTAATGGGCGAATCAGTTTATCTTTAATTTAGACCTCTGTGTGATTTTCTTTGGGGCATAGCGACTGTGGGAACTGGGCAGGGCAGAAACCCCAACAAGTGTGCCCTCATGTTACACTAAAAGTAAAAATTAAAACCATGAGGATTTACTAATGTTTGCTTCTGTTGGAGGTATGGACTAAGTGAATATCGGCATCAGGGAACTTACATCATTTCTAGAAATAGTCAATAACTTGTAAGAAATACATACTTTTTTACAGTTTTGGATTTAGGAGATGGATACTAAAGCCCAAACTCTCACTATTGAGTGGCCTTAGAAGAGTCACAAACTCTATATGGATCTAATTTCCTCTACTAGACAACAAATTCTTAAGGATTCAGCAATGCCATCCTAAAATTCCATTATTTGCATTATTCCACAAAATATTGAAATGACTTACTCCTGAACTTCTTCTCTCTTTCCTTTTCCACCCAGGCATGGCCTCTGTACCACATCATTTTCAAATGCATTATACAAATTAGAATTCCATTTAGTTACTATGGTGATCAGTACAGCTCAAATCCTTAGATAGGAATGCTAAATTTTGTTCTCATCAAAAATAATACTTATTGTTTCAGCTGCATCCTGTGAGGACTATTGAAACCTTACCTTAGCTGGTGGGTGAGAATATGCAAGTATACTGCAATCCTCAGCTGCAAAGGAAGTGAAGGCATCTGAAGAGGAGTTAGGACAGAAGCCTTATTAATAGGAGGCAAGATTGTACCGAAGGTCAGGGATGGTGCCTGGAGAGAAACACATCTACCTAACCAGGGATTCATTCTAAGTAAGAGGTAAATTTTGATCCCAGAGGCAGGAAGCAAAGATTGCCATCTGTATGAAATCTCAGCAGCTTCCTCCTTTCTAAGCCAAATTTTTATTTCTTTTAATGCCAACCTATAGGTAGAAATGATATTGAAGCAGTCAGTCTCTCTACCTCCAGCCTGCACCCCTGTTTACAAGAGTCCAGAACAGAAATGTAATCTCTTACACTTTCATAAAGAGAGGGGATTTTGTTGTACCCAAGTTATGAGGCAAAAGTTAAGGAGTTTTAGTTGTAAAACTAGAAGAGTCCCCAGACAGAGGACAACGATTTGGTCATTAAACTACATAGTAGTTAAAAATATATTGAGTCAAAATTCAACATTCAAAAAGGATTTTAATTCCTCTGACAAAATCTTACCTAACAACACTAGCTTTTGAAAACTACAGTTGCAGTGAGGACTCATTCCTGGGTGTTTGCCTTGTCCTTAGCCCTGAGCTTATCATGTGTCATAGCCCACTCCTTCGCTGTGGGCTACCAATGAAGAGAGCCCTGAAACAGGCTTCTTCTTTTGGACCACCAACCAGCTCCCAAATCGTGAAATGGAGTCCTATTATTAATTTGAGTACTCAGCCTTAGTTTAGCTCTTATTTTCATCTGTCTCTCTTTATGTACCTCTTGCATCAGGGCTTTTTGCCTTCCTTCCTTACATCCATCCAAATGTCCTTCCTTCCTCCATTTCCTCCCCTCCCCTCCTCTTTCCTTCTGTCCCCTTTTCTCCTCTCCTCTACCCTGTCCTCTCCTTCCTGTCCCGTTCTTTACTTCTGTTCTTTTTTATTTCTTTCTCTATCTTTCTTTCTTCCTTACTTCCTTTCTGCTGTCTCCATGTCTGACTGGTAGTTCTGCCTTGATTCTAGCCTCTGGTTTATACCTCTCTCCCTTGTTCTCTTCTCTCTGATTCCTTTTAAGCCTATATTCCTCTTTCTAATTCTTCGCTCTTCCTGTCAGTCCCACCTATCCCTCTCTGCCGAGCTACTGGCCATACAGCGTTTTTATTAGCTCAATCAGGTACCTTAGGTAGGCAAGGTGAAACAAATACAACACATCTTTACATAATTAAGCACATGTCATTACATCATTAAATAAATGCAGCATGAACAAATGCAACATGCCTTTACACAGTTAACGTAATATTCTGAAGCATAATCCAATGTAACACGTATTTATACAGTTAAAATAATATTTCCCCACAACCGGCTCATTGGCATTTCTCTTTTGTGATTTATTTTTCCCAAATGAAATTTGCCTACTTATAAAATTTTCCAGGTCCTTAGAACTTTTTAAGATCGCAACACCTATTTTAAAATATCTTCCTTTATACACATATTTTAAGGATATGTTATTTTCCTGCTGTGCTCAATGGATGATTTCTCACCTCTTACAAAATTTAACTATCCTTTGACATATTCTGAAAGTAGAACTGATTGTTCTCTACTTTTTCTTCTTTGCTTATCCAAAAAACATTCATCACACAATAGTCAAACATCATTTGCTAATATTTCACTATCCCATGAGATAATTTATCCCAGAGCAAAGAGAATATTCTCTCTTTGCTACATCTACCTGAAAGAAGCACACTTATGACAGCATTTACAATGATGCCTATTTTAGAGTTTATTCAATTTGCAAAAATTTGAAAACAAATTTAATGACAAATCAAATAGAACAGCTAAATAATTTGCAGTGAACTATTGCATCGTTCCAACAGAATAAGACAAATCTATACCAGCCCTGTAAAGGTATTTGTAACTTAATAATTCAAAAGGCAAAATAGTCGAACAAAACATTCACATAAATACAGATGACATGAAGCTCTGTATAGAATGTGAGGCTTGGCACAATATTCTGCAAAGAACAAGTCCTAATAGATACCAGGAACTAGTAAGAAGAAGCAGGTCTGCAGTAGAAATAAGACCTCAAGCATCAACAAAAGTGTATTTTACCTATCTGTCATCTTGTGGAGGAAGAACTAATAATAAACATCACCATTTTTGGCTTATTAATCACAGCTAATTATTGTATTTGGGTTTTGAGTTATTATAAAAACACTACATTTATTAAAAGATTTCCACATTTCATACCATGCAGAAATAAAAGAAAGACCTTGGCATCACATCAAGCAACTATATTTTATTAGGTGGAAATAATTCCAGAAATTATGGATAGATAGATACACAAGAGTTACTGTCTAATTATGACTTTATAGGTTAGAAGTATGATTTTAAATGCTAAAGAAGATTTGTAAACTTCCAATCTTCTTTAAATTATCAGAGATTAAAGTTTTTGAGTTGATGTATCACCATAAACATGGTGTTCCCTAAATTACAACTTTTTGCCTGAGAAAAGATTAGGACAAAACCATGAGCTGTTTCTTTAACCTCGTGTGGTGTTTCTCTCTCCTGTCAGTCCACTCACTGTGACCGAGAAGGCTGCATCTAATGGACTGCTCACACATTCCCCTCACCTCTTCTCCACGCTCCTGAGGCTTCTCATTCCATTATGATTTTACACTGTCAACTTCCTGGAATAGTCTGTTATGTAACAAGATCTTGATGTGGTTTTATATGTAAATTTATTAACCACCCACCATCCCTTCCTTTGGCAGAGCATATCTATCCCTTAGGGCTCTTTTTTATCATGACATCATAAAGTACAGCCTTTCAGCATTACAGTTTTTCAACAGAAGAATTCTGGGAGAGACAAGCAACACTCAACGCCTTTCAAAAGTTGTACAGTAACCTACTATTGTCAAGGTGTACACACAGGCATAGTCAGACAGACAGACAGAGATATAGAGAGACAGACAGAACTGGAGAGCTAAAATAGAATTACACTATGACATGATAACAATGCCCGTACTAAACATCCCAGTTTAATACACAAAATTCCAGTGGTGCTGGGCCGTGATGGCACATCCCTTTAATCCCAGCACTTGGAAGGCAAAGGCAGGAGGATCTCTGTGAGTTTAAGGTCAGTCCAGTCTACAGAGTGAGTTCCAGGACAGGCTCTAAAGTCATGGAGAAATTCTGTCTGAAAAAATCCAAACCAAACCAAAAAATCCCAGTGCAAAATTGGGTTACCTCCTTTGAAATTGTTGGCCAGTGAAGACCCACAGATTCTCATACACTGTGGTCTATTGGTAATACTATTAGTTACTCTCCTGATCATAGAACACCAGCCTTCATCTCTATTGGCTAGCTCTCATCATGCAAGAATGAGCTGTGCATGCTACCAAAGGAGAAAAGTAATCATTAATCTTACCCAGTTGTGAGTCCTGTTAGCTACTGCCACACTGGGGCCAATAGTGGTATAAGCTTCACGGATATAACCATGTACAGCAAACCCTTTTCTGATTTTTCTTTTCTTTTACTCTGTCTTCTCCTTTTCTACTAGTTCTATATTTTCTCTTTCATTCAAAGTAATTAAGATATTACACCCCATCTGGAGCTCCATTGTGGAGTCCATTTCTTCAGAAACCAATCAAAATCTGAACTGAGGGGAAGTTTCAAATGTATTGTCATAACTCATAAACACTTTCCTTGTCAAATTCAAGCTTTTGCATCATACAAATGAGAAAACAATCCTCTTCTTCAGTATAGTTTTTTCCTTTGTTAGTACCATATGATATTATTAGCTGATGAAAGGGTGTTTGTACCATTTAATCTTTGTATCTAGTGCTTTCTTGATACTTATTCTTCTTTGAATTCTTGCCTCTCCCCTTTCAATCTGAGCCAAAACCACATTCATCGACACTGGAGCTCTTTGCATCTTTCTCAGAACACAGCTGAGCATGTTTTCCTTCTACTTCTACAGCTATATTTTCAAAATCATCATGACCCCACTTCTCGTTAGCTTTGATAAACTGGTTAAAATCTCTCTTCATCCAATTAGTAAACCCCCTGTGTCAGAAGCTTCCCTTTTTTCTCTAGCTTCTCATTATTTAGGGGCTCTGCTTCAGCAATTTTAAGTTGTTTTTCCTTCTGTGCCTGTGTTGTGCTACATAGGTTAGGACTCCAAGGCACCTGTACCTGATGGTTTTACTGTAATACAGATTTTTTTTTCAGTAATTCAACTAAACGTGGAGGAAAAGTATTGGAAATCCTGAACATTTGATTGTTTTGGAGATCAAGGTGCCTTGGGTGCTTTAGGTTCACTAACATGGAGAGCTTACCTGAAATATACATCAACAATATAGTTGACTTTCTTTTCTTGTGTGACTTTCTTTTCCACTGTGTGAATGCAATCTTCTGTTTTTGTCTGTAGTCTTTCCCTACAAAGTTATAAACACGAGACTCTGTATCTATTGTAAAGTTTCCAAGAGAGTTCTCACCCATCTTGGAGAGATTTTTGTTTGTCTCTGCAGTCTTCTTTGCACCCCTTTCCAAAATACCATCACCATTTTCACCAGTGATTTCACTTTCTTTTGATGCAAACATATGTGTGGCCCCATGTCAAATCATTTGAAGCATTTAATCTTTCCCAATTCTGTTCAGGTTCTGACCTACAAGCCTTCCTTGTTGAATACTATTGAGTACAGACTGAGTTTCAGCTCGGCATGTTCTACTCTTCTTTCTTCTACTTAATTAATTCTACTAACCTAATTTATCAGTTATAAAGCAAAACACTGGAAAGTCTTTGTTCATTTCTAGGTGCTTGGTTCATAGCCTGAAGATCTACTTTAGAATTCCAATCTGAGCCATATAAAAATAGCTACATCAGCAGTTGCAAGATTGATGCCCAGACCACCAACACATGTGCTTAGCATAAAAACAAACTTTGTGCTGTTTGGTTTATTGTATGCATGGATGGAGTCTTGTGTCTCATCACCGGGTGTCTGCACATCCAATCTACAGTACTCATAATTTCTCCACATGCATCAGCCTTCCAAAAAAGTCTAATACCCTTGTCATCATATTAGTACTCATGAACCTTGTTCTTTTAATTTAGGGAGCCCCTTGTTAATACCACCATTTTGCCACTGTTGGCAACTAGATGCCTATCTGTTGTATAAGGTGGGCCAAGTTCAGCTCCAGTGAAGAGATATGGATGATTGCAGCAATTCCTCAACTGCATCAAAATGTTTAATAAACTCATTTTGTCCATTTTCCTGCTGAGTTTAATATGTCTATATACTTTATTAAAATCTGAGTATATGATTTTCTTTGCATTTTGCTAAGACCCACATAGATTTTTACTTCTTTCTTTAGAGGCAAACTCTTCAACATCAGCTTTAGTTTGACAAAGGAGGAGTGGGTGCAGAACCATACAAAAGCCTCTCAAGGAGCTTTTGATTCCCAGGGCAATTGTTTGTTTCAAACCAGGAACCAAAGTCATCAGCTGAATTAAACACATCTGGAAACAAAAAATTTAGAAGTGACCAGAGCTCATGCAAGTTGTTCTGAAGAGGCATTCCAGTTAGCAACAGTCAATTTGTAGTTTGAATTCCCTCATGATTTCTGACAACTCAGATTTTTCTTTTTCTATCCTGTGAGCTTCATCAATAACTAAGTATCTCCAGTTAATTTTTTGAACGCAGACTTCTCTTTAATATGCATTTCATAAGATGTGACGCACACATCCCACTCTCCTGGTAATAAAACATCTCTGACAAATGCAGCACTTTACTCTTCATCTCCTATCAAGCAAACAGAACTACATATTGGTACCCATCTCTTGAATTCCCTCATCCAGTTATGCAATGTAGACAAGGGAACCAAAACCATATGAGGACCAGGAATATTTCTGTGGTGTTTCATGCACCCAAGGAGAGAAACTGAAGTGTCTTTGCCAAACCCATTGCATCTGCAAAGACACCATTGATGCCATTTTCGTACAGAGAGATGAGCCAGTTCAATCCTTAACCTCATAATCTCTCAATACCCCATTTTACATACGATGGAGAATTTTCAAATTGAGTACAGACATTGGTCCTTTGGAGCTTTCTGTTAATAGATCTTCATCCTCCTCTTGCTCTGTTCTATGGTGTCAGTAGTTGCTAACTGAGAGAAAATTCTGTTTTCCATCCATTTTTACTTGCAGGCACCCTGGTTGGAGTCTCATGAGCTGCAGGCTTAATGAAATGTGCAAACAGCTCTAACTGCTTTAATAAATACTCAAATCTATTTGTTCAGTCAGTTTGCATTTTTCTTCATATGCAGGATCTGGTTCTTGGGTTCCTTTTTGCTTTCCAGGCAATGCACCATCAAATGCTTCCTCCATCTCAATGTCAAGCCAATAGCCTTTAAGATACTGAACAACTTTGGGCATGGTTTCTTCTACTACAAATGCAAAAGTAAAGCATGCACATGTGGCATTCCCACAGCACTACTCCACAAGGTGAAACCCATACTTGGCATGCATAATGTCTATTTTAATTTACTTGACAAAATGCAGGGTAATTGAACATGTCTTTACTTATGTGGCTAAGTCTGCCTTTCTATGTTATGGCACTGAGGCATGACTGTGTGATTTTGAGAGACATTAACCTTTATCCTTGAGTTGTAGGACATTGAGACATCAATGTTAATGTACATGTCACAGTATTTTAGGGAGAATCTGTAGGAATGGTATGTTATCTCATTTGCCTAGATCACATGAACTATGGAGAGAAGTCTGCAAGGATTTTCTTTCCTTTTTCTCCCATTGAATGTGGCAGATGAGACCTGAATGATCAAGTTCACAATGTCCCATGCTCATATTCTGTCACTAGGGGAGATTTTGGTTCATTCCTGCAGGTGATAAGAATATCTTAAAGGCCTTCCTTGACCCTCTTGTCTCATATCAATTCTAGACTTTAGGCTCACTATTAATGGTACATTATTCCCTATTTTTCATTGATTTTAACACAGAGAAAAGGAGAGCTACTCAAAGCTATTCAATATGCACAGACAGCTTTGCAGTGCTTGTATTGAAATAATACATAACTTCTTATTTATCACAATGGAATGTATCCCTTACAACATTTCATTTATCATTGATGTCTGAGGGTGAAATGCCTTAGAGGCTAGCTGACTTAGTTAATGCCCCACAGAGACAATAAAACAATTGTCTGATGTGTCACTACCTCCATGATAGAAACTCAAGGCTGGTCATGCCATTGCAGTTATGTCAGCCATTAGAGTTATGTCATTTTGCTTCAAAACTACAAAGCCTGCATACAGCACAAATGAATTCTAATTCTTGCTTACCTCCTGTATGTGTCAAGCAAGCCTTAAATTTTCTGTCTCAGTCTTCTTTTAATTCTTAATTGTATTGTTTAAACAGCTATCTTAGTTATTTTTCTATGGCTGTTATAAAACACCATGACCAAGATAACTCACAAAGGAAAACCAACACACTAGCATTCAAAGCATTAGAATTCACTGCGGCATTTTCAGGCATAAATTTTCTTGATCCTCCTCTCCATCTATTTTCCCATCCCCTGTTCACCAGGAACACTTATACTCTCAGTAGCTTCCTTTCCCACTTTATAGTTTTCTCCCTACAACTTCCTAAAATCCTCTTTCTGATATCCAAATCCTAACTAAAGGGTGTGTGGGAGATTATGGGTGTGTACATATCTGTTCGAAAGAGGAAAGAGAGAGACAGAAAGACAGACAGGAGAGGGGATATTAAACTTTGATATGCAAGCATGTGTCTGAAATATTTGTGACCGGATATAGAGTCCTCTATAGAACAGGAACAGGTGAGTTGGGTAGTACGTTAGTTATTTCTTTTTATAACCTTCCATGCTTATGTGCAGGATTACAACAGCAGTTCATTATCCAGGCATCAGTGAATAATTGTTCTTTCCCTGAATCTTTGTTCAGCAAAAAAAGTTGTCACTTTTTTTTTTGGATAATGAAGACATTTTGACTGGGATGAGATGTAATTCAAAGTTGTTTTAATTTAAATTTTTCTGATGGTTAAATATACTGAACACTTTTAAAATGTATTTATATTGTGTAAATGTACCACATTTTCTTTATCCATCCTTTCGTTTCCAGGTTCTGGCTATTAAAAATAATGCTACTATGAACATAGTTGAGCAAGTATCTCCATGGCATGATCGAGAATCATTTGGGTGTATGCTCAAGAATGGTATTGCTTGTGCTTGTGGTAGATAGATTCCCAATTATTTGAGATGTCACCATTTGATATCCAAAGAGACTGTACAAGTTTGCACTCCCACCAGCAGTGTTACTTCACACATTCTTTCCAACATAAGCTGTCATCAGTGGTTTTGATCTTAGCCATTCGAACAGGTGTAAGATGGTATCTCAGAATCATTTTGATTTGCATTTCTCTTATGACTAAGGATGTTGAGCAATTCCTTAAATGTCATTCAGCCATTTGAGATTCTTCTGTTGAGAATTCTCTGTTTAGATCTGTACCCCACTTTTTAATTGGATTATTTGGTATTTTGATGTTTAGTTTCTTGAGTTCTTTATATATTTTGGAGATCAGCCCTCTGTCAGAATGTGGGGTTGGTGAAGATCTCCTCCCATTCTGTAGGTTGCCATTTTGTCTTATTTAACCATGTCCTTTGCCTACTTGTTGCTCTCAGTGTCTGCGCTACTGGTGTTAAATTCAGGAAGGGTTTTCTGTGCCACTGCATTCAAGGCTACTTGCTACTTTCTCCTCTATCAGGTTCAGCATAACTGGATTTATTTTGAGGGTTTTTATGTACTTGTAGTATTACTCAGCTGTAAAAAAAAAACAATGACATCATGAAATTTGCAGGCAAGTGGATGGAACTAGAAAAAAAATTATCCTGAATGAGGTAACCAGACTCAGAAAGACAAACATGGTATATATTCACTCAAAGGGGATATTGGATGTAAAGCAAAGGATACCCAGACTACAGTCCACATCTCCAGAGAAGCTAGGTAACAAGGAAGATCCTAAAAAGGATCCTTGGATCACCCAGGGAAGGGGAAACAGATGAGATCTCCTGGATAAATTGGGGACAGGGGACAGTAGAGGGGAGAGGATGGGGGATTAGAACATGAGGGAATGTGATGGGAAGTTGGGGGAGTGGACAGAGTGGGAGAACAATGAAACAGATATCTTAATAGAGGGAACCACTACAGTGTTATGGAGAAACTTGTTGCTAGAGAACTTCCCAGGAATCCACAAGAATGACTCCAGCTAGGACTTCTAGCAATAGTAGAGAGGGTGCTTGGAATGGTCATGTCCTGTAATCAGATTGGGAAATACTCTAATTATCACCATAGAGTCTTTGTCCAGTGACAAAGGAAGAAGATACAGAGGTCAGTAGCTCAAGATCATGACACAGAGATACACATAGATAGCAGATCAGAGCTCATGGGATCTCACAGGTTCTGGGCGACAGACAAGGAATCTGAATGGGACCTAGGCCCCTTGCATGTTGGCAATTATTGTGTGGCTTGATCTGTTTAGGGGGCCCCTGGCAGTGAAATCAGGATCTGTTCCTGGTGTCTTGACTAGCTTTCTAGAGCCCATTTGTGTGTGTGTCTGTGTGTGTGTGTGTGTGTGTGTGTTGCAATGCTTTGCTTGTCTTGAAGCAGGCATGGGTGATGGGCATTAGTACTGTCTCAGCTTGGTATACCAGGCTTTGCTGATTTCCAATGGGAGGAGCCCTTACCCTTTATGAGAAGTGGATGGTGGGTGGGGTTATGAGGAGAGCAGGGAGAGAGGAGGGAGGGAGACTGTGCTTGGTAGGTAAAATGAATAGAGAATTTAAAATAAAAAATAGAAACATTGTAAAAAATATATGTATTTACATTTCTTCTGTGAGCTCTCTGTTCATTAATTCCTTTCTTGACTTGAGGTTTGTGTATGTGTGTGTATTTATATTTTTTAATTTTTAATATATATACACAGCTTCAAACCCATCTGAGCCATAACTAACAAGGACTTTGCCTGTCCCAAGGCTATCTATTGACTCTGCTGATTGTTTCCTTTGCTGGGAGCTTTTTAATTTCCTGTAGTGATATTTGTCATTGTTTTGGACTATTTCTTTTTGTTGAAGCATTTTTCTATAAATTCTTACCTATGCCTGTATAGTGATATATTTACCCTATATTTTACTATTTAAATTTCAATGTATCAGGCTTCAATTAAATTATTGGTCTATTGTTATTGATTGTTGTACAGTGTGGGAACAATGGATCTAAATCCATTCTTATGTAAGTGGGAAATCCACTTTTCCTATACTATTTTTAAATTCATTGTTTATTTTCCAATATATGCTTCTAACAATCTTGTTACCCAAATATTAGAAGGCTATGTCTGCATAGGTTTATATCTTCATCTTTTAATCTATTTCATTGATTTACCATTTTGGGAGATGAGTCAGTAATACGCTGTATTTGTCACTATGGCTCTGCAGTGTAATTTAAAGTCAGGTAGTGGGAACCCATGACAATTTTGGTTTTTTGTTTGTTTTTGCTTAGGGTTGTTTTAGACATCCATTCTGTTTTGTGTTTGCATGTGAATTTCCTCAGTTTTAACATATGCAAGTCGAAAATATTGCCAGTCTCATTGGATTGTTCAGTGATTGAATTAGCACTTACAAATTTGTAGAACCAGATATTAACCATAAAGAGCATTCCAAATGCAGTATGTGTTTGCTAAGAGAGGACTGTGCTTAAATTACACTGGCTGTGTTTATTCCCTTTTAGCTATCTCACTTTATCATCTCTCCCCTTCCTTTCTTTCATCATCATGAGTTTCTCTCCTTTCTTCAATATATAATATATTAGTTATTTGTTTCATTCTCCTTATACTGCATTATGTTCTGGAGGTTGAAGAAAGTTGAATTTCACAGTCCATTGTCAGTAATGACCTACAAATTAGATGGACACTTGAAGTATACTATGCAACTTAAAGTGTTGGAGACATTTGAAGGCATTAAAGCTAATTGATCTAGCTGGAAACTGTCCAGAACAGCCATGGAAAATGCATTGTGAAAATTTTATTGACTATTAGTGGCAAAGCCCTTGATTTTATATGTCCTCTAAATGGCAACACCTCTTTTCTCTTAGTTGTCTGCCAGAAGTAGAACCAAATTCAAGTTCCTTAAGATTTATTGATTTATCTTCAGTCATTGCTTAGACATAAAATGTCACAGACTAATTTGTTTCAGCCAAGGTCATCTGGAAAAGACAGGATAAATGTTGGTCATGAAGCTTGGGCACATGACTTAGTACTTCCAATTCCCAGTTTTCTCATCTGAAAAGGGAGACTGTAAGGAGTTACATGTTAAGCTTGCAGAAAGATTTAAGCAGGTGACATTACTACTGTGCCTCGTACAGGACCTGGGTAAGAGGAAGCAATCTGTACATGTTAATATCCATGCGAGTTCAACACTTTCAATTATTCTCTTTCCACTTCCCTTTAGCTGAAATCTGAATAGATAATTACCCTTTTTTGTACATCAATCCTCAGCCACAGGGAAAAAAAAAAGATACTATATTCTAAAACTTGAACTAATGTTCAACTGAAGTTCTTTTCAGGCATTTAGATGCTATTATCCATTATATACTAGAAATACTGGTCAATAATAATGATGCTGATTTATGTATTATTCATTTATTTGACATACTGAATAAAGAGTTCTTTGATAGTTATAGGAAAGTCACCATTCTGACTGCTGAGTCATACAACTGTTTTCTGTTCTTAAAATATTTAGGCTCTAATGATCAAAAATCAAAATGATTAAGCAATAAGAGCACCATAAATAAACAGAAACAGGAGTTTGGAGGGTCAGTGCCTCCATGGGGTTCGCCAGGCCTGACATTAAAGCTATTTAGCCTTTTGAAACCTTGTATACAAGGTGGAGATAATGATGCCTACCTGGAATATCAGTTGTATTATAATATGTGTGTGAAGAGCCCAGAGTCATGTGTAGGCATAATTAAAGAAATTCAAGAGAGCCAGGAATAAAGGGAAAAAAAACTAGTTATTTTTGGAAAAACTCACAGCAAGGGTAGAGAGCTGCAGTCCTCTGTTTTGTGGGCACTAGAAGCTGTGAACAAAACTCCAACCACCACCAACAAGCTTCCTGTCTGTGTTTATCAATCCATATGTAGTACCTCAGACCGCACCCTCAT
>JAQHUG010000013.1:7081155-7111323 GCA_028555095.1 Dicrostonyx torquatus | reverse complement strand
GAGAGAGAGAGAGAGAACCCAGAAAATCTAGAGCAGGAATACTTCAGGAGTGAATATCAGAACAGAACAGCATGGGCCAGGTCATGGTGTCATTGAGACCAGAAAGCAGCAGTGCTTCTATTCCATCCACAGTATGAAGTGTGTAGTGACACACATAGGAACAATTTGGTCTGAGAATTTCTTATATCTTTACAGAAAGTAATTTGGATGAAAATATATAGACCTAGAAGGGAAGAATCTAATGAAAATTTAGTCAGCAATATTTTAAAATATTTATTCTAAAATAATATTTTTACAGTTTTAAAATTGTTGACAATAAAAATAAATATTTAATGTAAGAGCACCAGGCTTAGACTCAGAACTTCTGGCACTAGGCCCGGGTTTCTACTCAAATACCTAAAACTTAGGTCCAAGTATCTCTGGGTCTCTGGAGTGACTAAATATATGAGCCCGGTGTTTGTTCTTACCTTTCCTAACCTACTCTGCCTCTGTCCTGTCCACATAACTGCTATGACACCAGGCACAGTCCTGAGAAACCAGGGTCTCCACTCTAAAGTCTTGACGGGGATAATTATATTCTGTAGTATTAAGGAGATGATTCTTTTCCAACTTCATATTGCATTTTATTTAGTAATGGCTACCATCTTGATCATCTCAGTCTCCACGTTGGTGCAACTATATCTCCTCTGTCTCCTTTAATCACTGCCCTATTAGGGACCAAACCAGCCCCAGCCATTAAACAATCCTTTTGTTTAATGTGCATCCTTAGTGTCTGCATTCTATTCTCTTTCCCCATGTCTGATATCAGTCAGCACATACTCACTAAACAAATGCAACCCTAACAAGGAAAAAAAAAAAAAAACCTTTGTGTTTCTCTTTCTGCAACTGAGTGCCGATGGAAATCTTTTAAGCAGTCCAACTCTGACCCTCTTCCAAACTCCCAAAAATGTGGTTGTAATTGACCTGCTGCAGACATTGCTGATGGTTGAGCCCTACCGTTGGAGTTACAGCAAGTGAACGTGATTTTGAGAAAGGCGTCACTTCAGTATTTATCATTTAAGCCACATCATTACTGCAGAAAGACTGAAGAAATAGAGGATTTCCTGACTGAAAGACTTCTTCATACGTCATTGGCCTCAGCCATGGTGCTCCTTAATTTACAGAGGAAGTGATCAGTCAACAGACAAGACAAGTCCTTCCCATTTCCTAAGACAGAATGTTTGTATTTTCCTTTTTCTATTTCTTTAATTTTTTAACATCCCTATCACAGTTTCGCCTCCCTCTTCTTCTCCCAGTCCTTCCTTGCCACTTCCCTCCATTTCTATACAAATAAGGGCAGGTTGCTCATAGATATCAACAAAACAGGATATATCAAGTTGCAGTAAGACTAAGTATCTCCCATTGTGTTAAGGCTGGGGAAGGTGACACAGCATGAGGAATAGGGTCCCAAATGCCAGTAAAAGAGTCAGAGACAGTCCCTGCTCCCACTGTTAGGAGTCCCATGAGTAGCCCGAACTACACAACTATCACATATATTCAGAATGCCTATGTAAGTCCCATGCAGGCTCTCTGGTTATTGGTTCCATCTCTGTGAACACCTAAGAACCAGGTTAGTTGATTCTGTGAGCTATCTTGAGGTGTTCTTGACCCCTCTGGCTCCTATATTCCTTTATCTCGCTCCTCTGCAGGATTCCTGGCTAATGTTTGCTTGTGGATCTGCATCTACCTCCTGAGCCTTCATTAGCTGCAGGACGATGACGCGCTGATGTCAATTGGGCCAGGCACCAATCTTATCACAGGAGATGGCCAGTTCAGGCTGCTTATCCACTATTGCCAGGAGTCTTATCTGGAGTCATCCTTGTAGCTTCCTTGGAGATACACTTGTGCTATGTTTTTACCTAACCAGAAATGTCCCACCTTTCCAGTTAAACTGCATATCAACAAACCAAATAATCCAATTAAAAAATGAGGTACAAATCCACACAGAAAATTCTCAACAGAAGAATATCAAACGACTGAGAAACACTTTACATATTCAACATCCTTAGCCATCGGGAAAATGAAATAAAATGATTTTGAGATTCTATCTTACACCTGTCTGAACAGCTAAGATTAAAAACACAGGGAACAGCTCATGCTGAGTAGGATGTGGAACAAGGGAGACACTTCTCCAGTGCTGGTGGGAGTGCAAACCTGTATAGTCACTTTGGAAGTCAGGGTGGAAGTTTCTAAGAAATCTTGGAATCAATCTACTACAAGACCCATCTATTCCACTCTTGAGCATATACCCAAAGGATTCTCAAGTGCCACAAGGACACTTGCTCAACTTTGTTCATAGCAGTTTTAGTTGTAATAGCTAGAACCTGGAAACAACCTAGATGTCCCTCAACATATAAGAGGAATGGATAAAGAAAATGTGGTACATTTATACAATGGAGTATTCCACTGATGTTAAAGACAATAACACAAGGAAATTTGAAGGAAAATGGATGGAATTAGAAAAAGTCATACTGAGTGAATAACCCAGACAGTAAAAAAGACAACCATAGTATGTAGTCATTCATGAGTGGATATTAGCTGTAAAATAAAGGGTAACTATTCTACAATCCACAAACCCAGAGAGACTAGGTGACAAGAAGAGTTCATGGTGGGATACACAGAAGAGTTTTGTGAGTGGACTGGGGTGGGTGGGGATGGAAACATGAGCAATCAGGTTGAGGGGTGAAGGAAGCAATACTGAAAGATGCTTGTATTTTCCTGAACTAGTTGAAGCAAAGAAGCTTCTTCTGGGAAGAGAAAAAGTGGCCATCATATTTAAGGTTACAGTCCAGTCAGGCATGATAAGCAAGCAGCACACTTCAGTAAATCATTACCTCTGCCTTTACTTTGCAAAATTAAAGGTAAGTGAAAGAGGGAGACTAAGGAAACAAGAGAGAGGGGAGGTATGGGAGGAATTAAAGAAAAAGCAAACTGTGATTTTTAACTAAAGTACCAAACATTCAGAGAAAGTTCAGGTGTAGAATTACACTGTGTCTAAGCAGTACTTGGGTTAATTTGTATCATATCTAGTCTCATTTTTTTTTAAAGTTTTCAGTTACCTGGGATTGCCTTGAAAGTAACATTCATGATAATAGTGTATTACACAAACACATGTTCAAACTTAGAAATTGCTGCTGATGGAATACTGCAAAGTAAACTACTCAGTTACATCAGTTTACACACACTGCACATGTTTTTCACAGCGCGTCTAATGATCATTAACTGCCAAGAGAAAACTGAGCAAGAAGACTTTGGGGCAAAGTGTGGGCCTGGGAGCCTTGTTAGGAGCCTTTATAGCACCACAGGTAAACAATAAATAAACAGCTGTGCCCTACACAGAATGGCAGCAGTGAGTACAGAGAGATGCAATTTCAGTGTAACTCAATTAATTATATATTAAATTTGATGCTTGTCATAGTAGTTGAAGAAAAAAGACAAGTCAATAATTAAAACTTTTTCATTGAACAGTGAGGTAGCAAACATTGGCTGTTTATGAACATGGAGAAGATGGATGAACAAGAATATATGAAGGGAAGCGTTTGTTTGGTATTTTTAAGTGTGCGGAACTCTTTATTCAAGTGAATATGCTGAGGAAACAGCTGGAATTGCTAGAAAAGATCATAGCGAGAAGGAATATTCAACAGACATTAGTATGTAAAGAGAGTAAGCCAGATTTTAATTTTCCCTGCGAAAATTAATGCAAAAGGATAGGTAGGTTGGTCCTGGTGTTTATAGGTGGAGAAAATTATCCACTAAAGACATGAACAGGGTAGAAGGAATGAGCAGCACATTACAAGAGTAAAAGCTGAAAAGGAAAGGGGGAACAGAAAAGACGACAAAGCAGATAGCAGTGACAGCGTGAATGACATACAAATGGAGCATAAGTAATATGGAAGGTCATACGTTATGACCATAGAATGCAATCCAGGACCATAGAATGCAATCCAGAAGCTAGAAAACTCTGCATCAGAGGTATGTACCTTCTGCATTTCCAACCCCAACCCTTGACTAATGTAAAGCACATTGTGTGTGTGTGTGGGGGGTGAGTGTGCACTCACGCACGCACACGACTAGTTCCTGTTTCTCAGATACTTAGTACAAAATTCTCTACGTATGTCTTTGTACATGAACAGTGATTTTGGTAGCAGAGATCAGACTAGTGGCGTTTTACTAAAGCAGATTACCTGGGCATCATTCTGGATGGCTCTGATCAGGCAGGAGAATTTCCAGCAACTGAAGATCGTCAGGCATAGGCTGCAGCTTTCCTCTATGCTGCAGATATCGAATTTCCTGCTTACACAATTTTATATGCAAAATCCTTAAAATAAATTCCCATCTGTTTATACACATTCTATTGGCCTTGACACTTTGGAGGTCCATAATATAGATGCTTTCTCCTCTTCTTAGAGAGCAATCAATCAATAAGTAAACACTAGTTCAGAAACTTTAGAAGAGTTGCTACCCTCTGACCTACACATAGCTGCAAGGAAAAGGGAGTGCAGCACATAAAGGCTGAAAGGAAGTTCTTACCAGATCACATCCTGTTTCCTGTTTTCTCAGTAAATGCTCTATCTTGTTGATCGATGCTTTAGCCATTTTTCACTATTAATTTGTGTTTTAAACTCCAGTTATACATTCCTCTCCAGTCAGTCATTGAGATCTCAATACAATCCAGGGAAGGGAGTCCTTGTAAAGTTGCCATCAGAGATGGCTCCTTCATAAAATTTGAGAATACTGGCCTTCAAGGCTACTCACACTCTCTCATCAGCCCTACCTGCTATTTTTCTTTCCAAATTCATGACAGCCCTGCCTCCCTGACCCCTGATGCTTTCAGTCTTTCCCTTTACAGTTCATTTTCTTTGTTTCTTTGTTCACACTAAGCAGATTTCTGATAATGCTGTTTCTTTTCAGAAATCTGCATGTTGACACAGGAATAAAACATAAACATTGTATATGAAAATAGCAAAAATGAGCTCCTTCAAACCGACACGCTTGGCCTTCCCTTACAGCCCATCTCCATCCCTTTGTTTAAATTACCTAGGAGCAAAAACACTTTCTACCAAGGTACCACCGTAGCCACACTAGGCTAAGAAACAATTAGGTGATTTTCACTATTTTTCCAGTCCTTCACTCGGCTCTCTCCAGAGTCACTCTTATTCCTGATGCAGCCTACACTCAGGAGTTCCTCCTCCCACCCTACCTCCAATTCTAGAGTATTCCAGTTTCTCCTCTTTCCGGCTGAGCCCCCCTAGCCATTCCTACTAGTCAATCTCCATTCCTATTCATCACTCACTGACCTGCAGAAACCCCTTCTAACAGGGACCACACATCCACCACACTTGCCTAGGACACAGAGCTGGCAATAGCAAGCACAGTATGGAAGACCCACCAACAAAGATAAGTGATGTGGGATTCCGCTGTGTATGCTGTGAATATGTTGTATTACCATTGGCTAATAAAGAAGCTGCTTTGACCTATGGCAGGGCAGAATATAGCCATTTGGAAGAGATATAAAGAAAAAGAAGGAGGAGTCAAGAAGATGTCATGTATCTGGAAAGGAGACAGATGCCATAAAGTCATCAGTAGGCCACAGTCTCATGGTGATACACAGATTAATAGAAATGTGTTAATTTAAAATGCAAGAGTTAGACAAAAATATTCCTGAATCACCATCCAAGCAGTGTGGTAATTAATATAGTTTCTATGAGATTATTTGGGTCTGGGTGGCCGGGAAACAAACTAGTGATCTTCATTTACAGATAAGACCAGTTATCTACATCAAGAAAGACTTCAGCTAAGTAGAGAAATTCTGGATTTAAATAATGTTGTCAATCAGATGGACACTCTAGATATTTACAGAATATTTAATCCAAACAAAAAAGAATAAATCTTGTCAGAAACTCTTAGAATGTTTCCACAAAATAATCACATATTGGGACATAACACAAATCTCAACAGATAAAACTGGAATAACACTCTGCATTCTACAAAATTACAAATATTAAGTCTGGACATCATCAACAATAGAAATATCAGAAAGTACACAATATACAAATTCATGGAATCTGAAAAATCCAATACTGAGAGGAAATAAAATACTATTTAAAATTTATTAAAAATGAAAGCAAAATACATTCATATGAAAAAGTATGAATGATTTCTGAGATAAGTCTATATCAATAATTGACTGCTTATCTGTAATTGATGCCCGATGTCAAAGAAAAATAATATTTTCCAAATGTGGTTTTATAAACCATACTCCAAGACAGACCCTGCTTAGTTTGGGTTTTATAGGTGTGAAGAGGCACCATGCCAATGGAAACTCTTATACAAGAAAACATTTAATTGGAGCTGGATTACAGCCCAGAGGATTAATCTATTATCAGCATGACAGGAAGAATGGGAGCATGTAGGCACACATGGTACTGAAGAGGAGCTGAGAGTTCTACACATGGATCAGCAGCCAACAAGAAAAGAGTGAGATGGTAGCCTTGACTTGAGCATCTGAGACCTCAAAACCTACCCCTAGTGACACACTTCCTCCAGAAAAGCCACACTTACTCCAACAAGGCCACACCTCCTAATAGTTCTGGTCCATACAAGCCCATGGGGCCATTTTCATTCAATCTACTACAATCCCCACGCTTAGGTTTAGTTGGCCAACACAAATGAACTCAGTGGTATTTCTTGTGAACAGTTTGCATCATTTTGCTTTATTTGGGCATATTTTACTGCTATTTTGCTTCTTTGTTTTTATTTTGTGGGGTTTTTATGTTTGTTACTCTTTTCTTAGTTATTCTGAGAAAGAGAGAGAATATAAAGTTGAGAGGGTAGGGAGATATGGAAGATCTGGGAGAAGCTGGGAAGACGAAACATAATAAAAATATATTTTATTTAAAAGTTTTGATAAAAGTTACCAATAAAATAAAATAATCAAATATATTTCTTTTTCTATACCCATGTTTTCCTGTCCATATCTTTACATAGTTATTTTTAGTGTTCTGAAGAAGCTTTTTCAAGTAGCCTTGCTTATAAGCTGTCAGTAATTATTTTCTATCTTTATGCTTAGAAGTTCATGTTAAAAACTTAGAAACCACTTCTATTTTTTAAGTACATTCATTAATTGGTGTGTATTTATTTGTGAACATAAATTCATTCCGCAATGCAGAATATGTCTCTAAGTTCTCTACTCCAACCGTGAGGTTCCAGGGCATCCAACAGAGGTAGCCAGGCTTGGCAGAACATGGCTTTGCTGGTGAGCCATGTTTCCAGCCCTGGATCCCACTTTCTAGCCTTGGGAATAGTGAAAACATGGCTATATTTCCTTCTTGAACAGTCTCATTTTTTCAGAATAACACTGTTAAGCAGTTTTTTTTTTTTATTAGAAGTATGTATTATTAAACCTTGCTGGAGTAGTCAAGGAATCTGCTTGTTTTTCCTTTAAAGTTTTGAAATTCTATTAACTATGACTCAGAGTTGGTGGTCTTGAGATAATTTTTCTTAAGCATGCAATGAACCTTTTAAACAAGTATTTATCACTCTCGTCTAAGCACAAAAAAAAAAACCACAAAAGGAGTTGTTTTTACTAAATTTAATGTTTCTCTAGTTTGTTGTTTATATGCAGCAATCCCCTTTTAGACTAAATATTGTTTTATGGTTTGATGCATTATTTTCTCTCAAACCACATTCAAGTTTCTTCATAATTTTGGATGCCACTTTATTCATTTATTTCCATTTGAAATTAATTTAACTTTCTGAAATGGGTTAACTTTTTAATTTATCTAACAGTTTCATATATTTATATAATAAATTTTAGTGAGTTTTCACACCCTATTCCTCTCACACCCTTTCCCCGCACAGTGAAGAAGGATGCTAAAAACGAAATCCCACTTTAGCTCAGAATTGAGAATAATAGAGGGTTATTTATGTAGGGGTAGACTCACAGATCAATATCCTCTGTTGTAATGGAGAAGAGCAACCGAATCCTGCAGCTGGAAAAGAGGCTGCATGTGTGGTTTACATCAACATAAATACTATAAATGGGCACGCCCAAGTGAGCGGGTAACTGGGATACAGGTGGTAGCAAATCCTACAGCAGCCCTGTTCCTGGGAAATCTTCCTAATAATCCCTGCTCCTTCTTTCTTGTCTTCTTCATGTGAATTTAATTAGAGTTACCACAGTATTGGTGGGAGGTTATTTACTGCAGTAAGGGCAACTTTCAGTGACTACACCGTGCAACAAAATGATGCTCACTCCTCCAATAAACTAACTGCCAATAGACTCTAAGGAAGGGATGGGGCTTCAAGGGTCACTCTTGATCCATGATGAAATGTTTAAATATAACTTCTCTTGTGTAGATAACCACAGCTGTGTTAAGTTCATAGGGCAAGTAGTGTATTGTAGCCAGAAGATGCCTTTTTACTTCTCATCTCCCCATCATCTGGCTATCAAATTCTTTCGGTGTACTCTTCCATGGTGTTCTCCGAGACTTGAGTGGAGTGATAGTGCTGTCACGTTTGGGGCTGAGTACTCCACCATCACTTATTCTCAATTTTTGTCCAATTATTGGTTTGTGTTGACAGTTGCCCATTGCAATGTTTTGCTCACATTCACAATTGCTTCCTTGCCTCTCATATTCTCATCTTCACAAATACCACCACTTTTCATTGTATATAGATAACATAGACAGAGATAAGCAAGACAGATAAATAGATAGATAGATCAATAGATAGATAGATGATAGATAGATAGATAGACAGATAGATATCCCTTTATTTTATTCCCATAAGACAGAGAAAATTGGTTGTTAGTAATTGTGGGGGGACCTAAATCCATGTAAGCCAAATCATGTGAAAGGAATTTGTGAATAATTAGTATCTTGATCACCACTTAAGGTAATACCCGTTACATAGAGAAGCCACAACAGGTGAGGCCTGATAATAAGACAATGTAAGTCCTTTCCTTGCTGAAGAAATAAAGAGAACAATGGCTTCGCATCACATCAATTGCTTCTGTGTAAAGATTTTACATCATTCATAAATCCACATAGCATAATTGGAAATGAAACATAAATATATTTTACTTAGAAATTGAAAGGCACATTTTTCAAAAAGGGATACCACAGGTCTAAATTATACATGTGTGAAGATATTTGACAAGAATGAGTACTTTCTTGCTTTTATATCAGCTATTTTAATATAGCTGCTGAGCCTTTATGAGTTGGTTTTGTGATCTCTCTTAAAATATTGTAAGTTGGAACATTTCCCTTTCTTGCTCAACAACTGAAAGGTAACAGAGAAAACTGGAAAGGAAAACATTGCAAATTCACATGTTTTTTACATACATTCAAGTGAGTGAAGACATGGAAATGCATATCTCTGTTCATAAACGATTTTAACATGCAGAATCTTTGAAACATAAATCTGAAATGTGTAAATTAAAATTTCAGTGATACACTTCACTTACCTTTTAGTGTATACAGAAGCCTGAACATTTTATTTTAATTCTGGCAGCTGATTCCAAGTTTGAATGCTTGACAACCATTTGTGTAGAAACATTGGAAAATGGAACACAGACCAAACGACATTCTTACCTTCAAAAAGACTATTAGTGATATTTTAAGAACCTATTTTTAGACATAGTACATTGTTCTGAGTTATGAGTCATTTCACCATCTGCAGATGGTTGAATGATTCTGCTTTATTCATCTTTTCAAAATCTATTTTATTGCATATATTTGAAATGTACAACACGAAGCTATAACTACATATTTACATTATGAAAATATGACTGCAGTAAACAAATAAAGATATTTATCACCTTTTACAATCATCTCTTTATTGGTGATAAGAGTGTCTTACTAATTATTTTCAGTGGAATTATACTTTATAATCTATACGTGATGCTGTATGACTTTCATCCTCAAGCAGCATATTTCTGTGTCTAGATGTATATTTTGGCCTGGTACTCACTATTTCCATCTTTTTCTCCTCTACTACTCCTCTCCTCTGCAGTGACCACCGTTCTACTCTTTATTCCTATTTATTTGACTTTTAAAAGAATTTCATGTATAAGTAAGAGCATAGGAATACGTTTTCTTCCAAATCTGACTTATTTCATTTAATCATCCTTAGGTATCAGCTATGTTATTCCTATTAATGAGTTATGAGTTATGCTCTGTTGCCTAAATCTATAAGCCACAATATTAATATTTAATCATCTGTCAATGCAAATTTAGTCACGCCCTTTGTCTTTTTAATGGAGGATAATGTTGAAACAAACATGGCTGTGCAGCTTGCCCACCAAAATATTGATTCATTTCTTTTGACTTTTTACCCAGTAAAGGGTATTCTGGGTTATATGGTTGCCCTATATTTAATACATTCAGAGTCTTTATATTATTTTCGATAAGTGCTGATTAAAATTTCATATTTTCCACATACTGAACAAGGCTTCCTTATTTATTTTATTAATATTCAACTTAGTGAGTATAAAATAATATTCCTCTGTGGTTTTAATTTTCCTTTCTTTGATATTATTGATATTGAGCACATTTTCACATACACATTGTAAATTTGCATGATTTTTTGAAAATTACCTACTCAGGTTTTTTTGACCAACATGTAATAAGATTGCTTCTTCATTAGTTTATTCAAGTTCTGTGGTTCTCAGACCTGAATAAGAACTTCTCAGATTTATGACTTGTAATTATTTTCTCCCAATCCACAATCTGCCTTTTTTATTTAAATATGTATTATTCTCCTTATGCAAAGTTACCTTTTGGATTCTGTTTATTATTTTAAAATTATTGCAAAGATCCATAGAAAGGAAACATCTTCCTATATTTTTTCCTGGGGCTTTCAAAGTTTCAAGTCCTCTATTTATGATTTCAGTCAACGGAAGAAGAATAAAAACATCAACAAAAACACAGGAACATCCCTAAACATAAACACCAGTCAATACTACCCTGAAGAATCCATAGTTTATACAAGAACACAGACAAGAATTCCTTAAAATCTAGAGACAAAACATTAACACAACATAGGAAAACTATGAGATGTGGCAAAACCATCAATGTTAAGACAGTTTACAGGAATAAACACTGACATATAAAAAGAAGCTGATAAATAAATAATTTCACTTTCCACCTCTATGAACCATAAAATAATTATTTAAAAACAAGCAGATTCTAACTTGGCAGAAAGTAAAAATAATAAAGATCAGAGCAGAAATATATAAAATAAATAAAAAAAAGCTTATGGAAAATATTATTAAGGGGGCTTACTTGAAAAACTTGACAAACTCTTAGCTAAAATTACAATAGAAGGAGAGAAGATTTAAATTTAAGAGCAGATATAAAAGATTAAGTAACAGTGGGTACTTCATTTTAAAATGGATTGCAAAACGCTGTTATTTGTAAGTATATTTATCAGATTGGATAGCTGAGCCAATGAATGAATTAGTAGAATCCAATCCCTTCCTCATGGATTTAAAAGGAAATAGGAAACCTGCGGAGATCAAAAGCAAATGACCAAATCATTGCTCCAAGAAACTCCCAACAAAGAAAATCCAGGACTGGTTGTATCCACAACTAACTGCTAACAAATATCTAAAGAATCAGCATCGGTCTTTACAAACTCCCAAAGAACATAAGTACAGGAACATTTATTTCCCTGCTTGCTTTTTGTTGCCAGCATAGCCCTAACAGCTGGACATTGCACATAGATATAGAACCAGCTCTCTCACAATGCCAAATTATAGACAGAACTGGACATCTATGTCGTGTTGAGCAGCATTCTTCATGTGGAGGGAAAGAAAGACAATGGCATTGATGATACTGATGTAATGCTTCCGGACACATAAGTTTGTACAGACTAATGCCTACGTGATAAGTAGGTGTAGATGAAATTAGTAACTACACCTGTTAGAAGTGTTTCCCCTTAGTTCAATCCCTTTACCTCAAACCTTGTGAGCAGGATTGACTGACTCCTAGTAAGTTCTGCCTCTCTCAGAAGTACCAGAAACCTAAAATATGTTTACTACCATAGTCATTATGAGAAAACAACATAAAATCACTAAAAATTTTCCAAATGTCAATAGCACTATACCTAAGCAACATAATAATTCATAAATAATAACAAATATTAATTCTTCTTGAATTCCATATTTAAAGACTATTTAAGCAAATGGATTCTTGTTTATTCTTAAATACATTTGCCAAGCTTGTGAAAAGCAAAAAAGGACAAACACTGATGAATCTCTAGAGAAATTAAAAAGAATGTGCAAACACACAGAAACGTAGTGTCGGTGCACAAAGGAAGGTCAGTATACGGGCACCACCAGTTAGTCACAAATGCCAGGAAGTAGTTGGACACACCTTTAATCCCAGAACTATCAATAAATCGTGATTTGCTCTATTATTTTCTGTTCATAATCACTTTCCAAGCTCTCTCAGGCTTTATGTGAATGGAGTTGTCCAAGTGGGCCCCATTCTGTTATCAGAGGTTTCTGTTCGGCCCAGTTTCTGCAGTCATTAAGTTCCAAAGAAATTACACAAAGGTCTACATTAGTTATAAACTAATTGTCTAGTAGCTCAGACTTCTTATTAACTCTTATAACTTATAATAACCCATTATACATGTCTATGTTAGTCGCATGGCTCAGTACCTTATTCAGAAGAAACATCTTGTTTCTTCTGTGCCTGGGTCCCAGCACTTGGGAGGCAGCGGAAGAGGAATTTCTGATAGTTCAAGGCTACCCTGGGCTACACGAGATTGACCCAGTCAAGAGAAAAAGAGCCAGGAAGTGGTGGCTCACACCGTTAATCCTAGTATTTGGGAGTTACACATCTTTAATCCCAGAACTGGGGAGGTAGAGACAGGGAGGAATGTGGCTGGGCAGAGACAGGAATATAAGGCAGCAGGAGAGAGGAGCTCATTGCCTTCAGTCTAGGATTTGTGGAGAAAGGATCTCCCATTCAGTTTGAGGATTCAGTAGAGGCAAGAAGTCTCTCTAGTGAATGACTACTTTACTTCTCTGATCTTTCAGCTTCTCCACCTAATATCTGACTCTGGGTTTTTATTACTAAGACCAGTTAGAATTCACGATACAGCTATAGACATATATAAGTATCTCACATAATCTTCAAACAAAAATAATTCTTCTCAAAGCAGATGGTAAACACAAAGACCTGAACTGGAAATTCATTCAGGTATTTATGGACTTTGGAGCCCTCAACTCTGAATGGGAGGTCTTTATCAAACTCCTCCCACAAAGCTTCAAGGATCTACATGGAAGAAGGTGTGGGAAGATTGTAAGAGCCAGAGGTGTGGAATGACGCCAAGTTAGCAGAGTTGTCCAGACACTGCAGGACTGATAAACATATGAACTCAGAGACTGTGACAGTGCACATAGGCCTGCACATGTTCAAAGTAAACTCCTGGCACTGAGAAGGGAATATAGACTTACATTCTCACTGGTAAACCAGAAGGTATTTGTAGGTGGTACCTGCTAAAAAAGGAGGGCATACATTTTCTCCCGGGGAACATCACTGGGTGTTCCCTCAACCACACTCATTGCAGACCACATGCCAAGGAGGAGACAGCCAAAACAAAATGGACTCCATGATTTTTCTGTGTGCTTCTTGTTTTGTTTTGTTATTTCTTGTCTTGTTGGAATTTTGTTTATTTTTATTGATTTTTGTTACTTACTGTTTTTCTTGAGAGACAAGAGAGGCTAAAAAATAAGATATTGTATGTATAGGGAGGTGGGGATAATCTGGGAGGCACTGAGGGGTGTTAAACAATGTAACTAAAATAAATTGTATGAAAAAATAAAACAAATTTGTAAAATCATGATACCACATTAACTGCAGAAAAACATGACAGTTTCTGTCTTTGTATTTCTTGGGGTAGCTGATGGGGTAGCTGATGGCTTGAAACGTTTTGTCAGCTCTTTCCTAGGAAGCACATTCTTTCTTTGAAATGTATAAAAACTATTACTTAGTTTGTGATAACTTCTAGGAGAGACAAGACCAGTAATTTGGATGTTTCATTCTGCTTTGCTGCCCACTTAAAAGGTGTCCATTGACCCTGCACAGTGTCCCTATGTAGTAAATTACCCGTTTTCTTTTCTATGGATCTTAGTAATTCTCTATCAAGTAATTTCACTAGCTTCCACCGTATATTTAAGGTCTAATGGCTCTATTTTATTTCCTATGAGCTCCAAAATTATCCTCTTCGCACAGCATTCTGCCTCTGCACCTCCAGCCAGCTCTCACATCAAACAACAGCCATGGACACAGTATTCTCCTTTTCTTTCTAGGTTCTGATTTCCTCCAGTTTTGCCTTGGGAATGATGTGAACAGCCTGAACACAGAGGAGACAGTTAGGATGTATCTTCATAGGTGGATTGTCCAGGCTTCATGTCACCCCTTGCATGAATGAATGTTGAGAGAGGTCACAGGTGAATTTCAGTATTCTTGGGCTTGAGGTGACAAAAATCTTGTGAGTTATTTTGAAATAACCAGTTTCAAAGACTAGTCATAAATATAACAGGCAATCATTTATTAGAATAAGAAATTAGGAGACTTTGCTTTGATGGAAATTCATTATGGCCTTTTGCTGGGAAATGAAATATAATGTGATGGAGAACAGGTTGTTCATTAGTAATTTTCGTAGGGCTGGAAGACAGCTCAGTGGTTGAAAACACCTCGTATTCCTCCAGAGGACCAGAGCTCAATTTCCAGCATCTGTGTGAGGCAGCTCACAACCATCGGTAATATCAGCTCCAGGCAACCCAGCAGCTCTAGTATCTCAAGCACATGCATTCCCATGCAAATACTTATATGGAGACACATAAACCAACACCTATATGTAATTTAAAATAAAATTAAATCTTAAGAAAATAATTTTCTTAGACTGTAACACCTGAATCATCTCCAAATAGAGTCATTGTAAGAAATTGTTATTGCTGACAAGAAATAAGAACCTAAAGAGAAAAGGCAGAAATGAAAGACCACACTAGATTGTGCTCCTGTGCTCTTGGGATTCATGTTATAATTACTAGTATGTTATTTTCAGTGCTGAGATGGGCAGCAAGGACCTGATGAATGCTCCCAAGCACTCTGCGTTGAACTATATCATCCACGCACACATGACTCTTTTTTTAAATTATTATTATTACAAGAAAAATTTACATTTACTCCCCTTGTTCCCGGCCCTCCTGCTCCCCCACTACCCCACCGCCCTCCCCTGCTTCCTTAAGATGGGGCAGGATACCCTGCCCTATGGGAAGCCCAAGGCCCTCCCCCCTCCATCTCGGTCTAAGAAGATGTGCATTCATATAGAATAAGTTCCCAAATAGCCAATACATGCAGAAGAGATAGGTCCCAGTGCCATTATCATTGGCTTCTCAGTCAGTCCCCATTGGCAGTCACATTCAGAGAGTCCGGTTAGGTCATATGCTCATTCAGTCCTGGTCCAGCTAGATTTGATGAGCTCCCAATAGATCAAGCACGCTGTCTCTGTTGGTGGGCCAGTCCCTCACGGTCCTGACTTCCTTGCTCATCTTCTTCCTCCTTCTGGACCTTGGTAGCACAATCCCTTGCTCTGGTGTGACTGTGGGTCTCTGGCTCTATCTCCATCCATCATGCGAAATTTCTATGGTGACGATTGAGATATTCAACAACGTAACTATGGGACAAGTTCAGTTCAGGCACCCACTCCTCTGCTGCCCGAGTACCTAGCTGGGACTTCCCTACGAATCTAGGATCCCCTCTAGAGACAAGTCTCTTGCAAATCTTAAAATGACTCCCGTTAATGTAGATATCTTATTTCCTTCTCAAATATCCACCCTTCCTCCATCTCCACCCTCTCACAAACCCAGGCTCTTCCCGTTTCTTCCTTTCTCCCTTCTACCCCCCTCCCTTTACTTCACTATTAGAGTAAGTATGAGGGAGTCATGATGGGAACAAAGCAACAAAGGAGGAGGAAACATGTATGCATCACCTTAAGGCAGAAGGTATTTCTTTACTTCTCATTATGTTCCATTTTATGTATGGAACGACAAAACTCTAAGAATGTATGCTATGCTGCCCAGAACAGATGATATTCATTCCTGAGGACAAGTTTTTGACTCCATATCTTGAAATCTGTTTATCAGTCACATCAATGACTGGCTGAGCTAGTCAATTTGCTTTTTGTAAATGAAGGTAATGTCCATATGTATTGTAATATCCGAACCTTGTCATCTACCAGGTCTCTGTATGTAGAGCCTGCAGACGATTCCAACCACTCTCAGTGCTGCAGGGCACTGGTGGAACTTCATGTAATGACTGCTGTCTGCCTTCTGTATTCAACCACCTGGGGGTCACAACTAACATTTTGTCAAGTAGAAAAATCAAGCTCGAACTTTAAAATACTTATCAGATCCTTCTCAGTAAGGCTCTGTGTTTCTTTTTAAGCAAGATCTCATTATTTAGCTGTTTCTCTGGATGTTACGATTCTTTTTTCTCATGAACATATAAATTTCTGAAATATTTTTGTCTCCTCTTTTGTATCACTCACCTTACTGGTACCTTCTAACTCAGCTGCTCTTGTCCTCTCAATGTGTCGCATATTCAGATCTCAGATGTGCATTCTGGCAAAGCTGGAGACTGAGGACAAATATCCAGCTATGTCTGCCAGATATCCTGGGTCAGAGAAATCTAGGTCAGAATTTATAGAAACACAGTATACAAGAAGTGGCAGACCAACAACCTTTAAATATAATGCGAAATTATTTGGTCCATCATCAATTGACATGTTTATTTCTTTATTTCTGCATATCAGAAACTCAAAGTCTACAATAATTTTAAGTGTGCAAATTTGAGTTCATAAACACATAGATGCTAACATCTAAACAGTCTTTATCTGACTCTTTAAAGTTCAAACATAGATTGATTCCCAATTTCCTGAGAAATCTATGAAAGGGAGGGAGAGGGGTAATAGGGGAGTGGAAGGGGACTGGGAGAAGTGGAGAAAGTATAAATGAATGAAAAAATAAAAGAATATAAATACAATAAAGTTTAAACATAGATAAGGAAATTGGGAGGATCAAGTTCAATGGAATCAAACAACCCCCATTAAATAACTAAGGTGCAAGCCAGTTTAGCCTCTGGGATCATGCGATTGGACACATCCGTATGGTCTCATACACATCTTCAATATTTATGAAGCTCATTTTTCCTACCCTAAACAACATATTTGTAGCAAGTCAATTAATGAAGGGTTTAAAATAATAGTTATGAAAATAATATCCTGGGCCTGCTTTCTTTGTAAGTTGTGTCCTTACCACTGTGCACAGAACTTCTAAAACATTGTTTTAATGGCTAATTATGTAAATAATCAATTTTGTTCAACTTTGTATATGTTGAAATGTGCATAACTATATAATATATATATTATATATAGCATACCCATACACACACACACACACACACACATATATATATATATATATATCTTACCAGATTTATTCACAAGTCTTCTGTTTTGAGCTCACTGGTTTCTAATAATAACTCTGCAAGAGGATATTAACAACCACCAGTTCACATTTCTATTTTCTGCCTCCAGTCCCCCTAGGCAAGTTTAGCAAGGGATAACTTCGGTCTTCTAATTTAACACAAGTAAAAATCATATGTACCAAACATTTTATCATTTTATAAGATGGATTTCATTTGTTCAACTTTGTACAAGCGTTTCTCCACAATTGACTCCAAAGATCCTAACATTTCTTTATGCTCTCCACTTCTAGTACCTATTTCTATGTGAACCCATTATTGTTCCAGCCAATTGCATACTAAAATAGCCCACGATTTTCATAATTCATAATATATACTCAGTGTTTTGTATTGTGAGTCTCTATATTGGATTAAGTTTATTTATCTATAAAAATTCAAACTTAAGAAGCATATACAGTGTGTCTCTTTGCTGTACACTGATGTCCAGACAGAGGGAGTGGTAACTACCTCTAGCATGAGCTTCTAGTGGCACATAACTGAAACATAAACCAACCTCTTCTGATTATTGCATAACCTTCTGCTAAACTCAAAACAATAGTATATATCTACCCTAAGACCATGACAAGCAATACCAGTGTTATTATTTTGCGATGGGGAATTGACAAATGAGGGCCAATAATTTATTCTAGCAATTAATGATGGGCCAGTCAAAACAATGAATAATGTTGAACAGCTACTGTTAATGTAAACAGAGAGTTTGTGGACCTTTATACAGTGTAACTAAGTGTGAGTGAGATTGGGAACATCACAGTGCATTGAGTGACCACATATTCCACAAATAAGAAAGACACAGGGGGGTTTTCAGTTTCCTAGTACTGTTCATATTTTCTGATCTTTTATAAGATTCAAGCTGTCTACTGCCATTTTGATACTTTCCTTACCCTCTACATGTGTTTCAATCATATACTGCAAATAGTTAAAGGAGGTTTCTCATCATTTCAAACTATATATTAATGGTCAATCTATAAGAATATCACTATGGTCAAAAACCTCTATTATATCATAACTGGATCCAATACCAGAGAAACTCTGGAATAGTTTTCCTTTGGAGTGCTGGCCATTGTTAAATGTCTATGCCTTCAGCAAATTGGCAAACATTGCCAAGGTCAGTGGGAATCCCCCAAAGTGGACAGATCACTCAACATCCTCTAATATTTCACACACAACTTAAGATGTGTATGTATATCTTTGTCCTGTAGAGTGTAGAGGTTACGGAAGCACTCTTTGGGCATCTTCTTTGAGGGTTTGAAGGATGCATTTTAACTCTGTAATTAGAGTCTTTTTAATGTGTATGTGTGTGAACAAAAGCAGCAAGCCAACGAACAAATAGGAGGTCAAACATGAGACTATAGAAAAGAGGCTGAAGATAGCAAAGAGCTGTGTACGCATTGCTTGGAAATGAAATTGCTTCTCTATCTGGACATGGGAGTGTTCAACTAATCAACTAAGACTCCCTCTTCCTTCTTAGGAAACTGGATGACAACTTCAAGGACCATGCTACTGTAGGTACAAAGGGCAGAGATGCTGCCTCCCACAAGAGGACAAGGAGCAGTACTATGACACTGAATCAATCTCTCTCTCTCTCTCTCTCTCTCTCTCTCTCTCTCTCTCTCTTTCTCTGTCACACACACACACACAATCTGTGTGTGAGTGTTACATATATAAGTGTAAGCACACACAAACCACAGAACACATGTGGAGGCCAGAGGACAAAGCTTCCACCTTTGTAAGACATGATCTCTTGTTTAATTATTCCTCACATGAGGTAAGACAGCTTATCTGATTCAGGAAATTTTTCTATCTATGTCTCCCATGTTGCCATAGCAGCAGTGGGGGTGTAGATACACAATACCAAGATACGTCATCTGGCCCCATGTGCATTTTTGGAATCCAAACTAAAGTCCTCACACTTACTGCAGATGCTCTACTTCATAACCCATCAGCCCATTTCCCACTCTTACTCATGGTTACACTATTGCAACAAATATTTAAGTTCTATATTTTTTTCACTTTGACACAAAAAAATTCAAAATACCTTATAGGCTTTTATATGACAATTGGACTCTAAACTTTCCCCTAGATTATCTGCTAAAATAAAGAATAAAGAAATAATTCAGCCTGAGGAAAACATCAATTTCTTTCCTGTGAGTTGCCACTTCAGAAAAATTTGGGGGGAATACAATCTGAATAATTGTTACTACTGACCTGACATTAAGCTGACCTGACCTTAAGGTATTCAGCCTTTTGAAACCCTGTATACAAGGTGAAGATAATGATGCCTACCTGGAATATCGGTTGTATTATAATATGTGTGTAAAGTGCCCAGAGCCATGTATAGGCAAGTCCACAAGAGCCTGGAATAAAAGATAACAAATATGTATTTGGGGAAAAACTCACAACAAGGGTAGAAAGCTGTGGTCCTCTTCTCTGTGGGCACGAGGAGCTGTGAACCAAACTCCAACCACCACCAACAAGATTCCTGTCTGTGTTTATCAGTCCATATGTAGTACCTCAGACCACACCCTAATGGGCTATTACCCAAAAGACCATAAGGCCATTGACTGAATAAATTCCCACAATAGTCATGCTTTACAAGTTGGGGTTCTCTCTCTCTCTCTCTCTCTCTCTCTCTCTCTCTCTCTCTCTCCTGTCTCTGTCTAGAGAGAGAGAGAGAGAAGCAGACACAGAGATAAAGACAGAGGAGACAGAGACAAAGACAGAGGAGAGAGACAGAGAGAGATCTTCTTGGATCTTGTTTTAAATACAATTATGCATGGGCATACTACAGATGATATGCTCTATTTAGGAGAAAATGAATGCATTAATGCTTGACACTTTAATGTCTATTTATCATTCATCTTTGCTTTGGTCTAATCCTCATATTCTGTGGAGTAGTACTGCTTTTTCCTTCTCTGTAAACTTCTGGATTCTGTGCTGTGTCTTTATAGAATATGTGAACCAGAAACAGGAATTCATATGGATGAAGGAGACAACTTGAAGGATTTGGTGTCTTTCCCAAGGTCATTCTGTGAGGTGATGACAATGCAGAGATTAGATTTTGTTCTAATGGGAATTTCAATTTGCTACCAAACGTACTGTCCATAAGAAAGACACAAGTCTCCCCTGCAATGTTTTACTTAAAATTTCAATGAATAATAATATTATCTATAAACACAAATAAGGAAATATGAAATGTTCTGGTTTTCCAGCCTATTCTTAGCTTGATTTACGTGCTTATATATTAAATCTGAAGTTTCAGAGACAGAAGACATAAATACAAACAGCTTTAGATTTCACAAAAAAAATGTGCTCTAAACTGCTGCATAGATACCAAGCATCTCTCAACAACTATTGCTTTGAAGGGTTCATCACGGAGTCCAGTGAGAAAAGATAGGGGTCCATCTAGATCTCCCACAAAGCCCTGAGTCCAAGAACACTCAGCAGGGGCCAACAGTACGTCTCAGAAATGAGATTAATATAACACACAGTTACAAATAAAGGGCATGAATCTGAGCAACCTGTACCACTGAGGCCTGACTTTTTTTTTAGTAGAATAAAAGAAACAAATAAAATCCCAGGAGAGATGAGTTCCACAGAAGTACATGTGAAGTAGCTGTATTTGAACACGTGTGACTCTGCAGAAAGGTGTTTAGCTCTAGCAAAGAAACACAAAGCACATGGAGAGTGTGTGTGGGTGTCATTAGTAGCATGAGTGGAAATGAAGGCTTGTGACTTACATGCAAAGAGGTATTATTAACAAACTTGTGATAACTTTAGAAACAATAATTCTTGTTATGCACTAAGATATCAGACAAAGACTAAAGAGGTTATACTTTGACGATAATGAAAATGGCCACCAGAAGCATCAAAATGTGGGCCAAGGAAATCTATGAGTTCAGAGGCCACATGGAAAGCAGGTCTCTGAACAAATCTTTGTTATCCCAGTGCCCTTAGCCTAGGACTCAGGCCTTCTGTGCTCTTTCCTTCCAGGCAAAGAGGTCAGTGTGGGGCAGGGAAAATCTCAATGCTTAGAGTAGGACAGGAAGTGAGTGAGGTGGAGTTTAGACTCAAAGAGAGCACAGGGCTGAGAAGTACAGGAAGATGTCACATGAGAAGTGGGATAGCATCAGCTCACTCAGAGCACAGGGTCAGGCTCAGATCTATATTTCCTTTTGGTGATTTTTTAGAGTCTTTTCTATTTTCATTACTATGGTGTCACTGTTTTCCCCTGAAATTTAGTATATAGTCAGTACTTTCCTAAACATTTGGTTTTCGTATTCCTGAGCCTGGGTGTGGGAAATGATCTTCAGAAACCCAAACTTACTACAGCAATTGCTCATGTTCCTCTTTACATAATTTTCCAGCAATTGATCTTCCTAAGTATAACTATGAAATATTATTTAACACCTTATATTTTTAAATATCTGTGCCCTTTTACTCAAGTAATGTGAATAGAGTTAATTTTCTAGATTTATTTATATTGTTCCTATACTGCACTGAACCTTAGAATTCTGGACTTAAAATATCCAGTTTCCTATATTCATATATTTGAATTGCTCTGGTTCTTAATGGTAAGAGTTTTGCATCTCTCTTAGGAAATTTTATTAGTCTTCTATTCTGTCTGCGTTTCTATAGAAATTTCATTATCTCTGTTAGCTCTATTCCAGTTAGTCCAATAACTGTGAACCACTCTGAGAACTTCAGTTTTTCAAGACACAATTATTATTATCCTTATCTAGGAGTATTCCAGATTTCTATAGTTAAACATTTTAAAAGTAGAATATCTTGAAGAGACAGTCTAATTTCTTCTTATGGTCAATTTCCTTGGTGTAAATTCTCAAATAAAATTTTTGCTTTAAACTACAGGATTGGGAAAGCAGAATTAAGAGGGCATTGGGGCCTTGAAGTCCTACATTTCTAGCTAACTCACTGTTTTCTAGATTCAGTGAAAAACCCTGTCTCCAAAAACTTGGAGTGAGAGTGACTGAAAAGGAACAGTACATAGACCTTATGCTTCCACATTTAGATACACAGCTGCATCCATAGCAACATGCACAAAACAGTATGCACGAGTACGTACACACAACAACAAAATAATAATTTAATAATTATTATGTCATTTCATTTGTGAAAAATAAGGACATAATTTTATACTTAACATTGAATTAGGAAAATTTATACATAATGAGAAACATATGAATATGCAGAGTTTAAGAAGATACAAAAGAATGGGAAAATTTCTAAAAAACCATTGTAGAAAGTCAATTGTGATATGGCTGTCTTATGCATATAGAGGACAGTGCATCTGTCATCATAAAGCAAAGGTGAGAGCAGACAGGGTTTGGATGGTGGCTGCTAAATATTTTGAACTTTATACTAAGCACTGGACTGAAAGAAGGGGACTGAAGGAGATTTCTTGGCTGATTATATAAAAAACTCAAACAGTGGCATTAAATATTCAAGAGGGAGTGGTCTTGATCACCTTTGAAGAATTCCTGCTTTATGTATAATACAAATGCTTTGAATTTCACCCTTGTTTCTAGGCATATGTCTACAAAGAAATCATAATAACTATTGAGATACCATTATCTCTACAGACTGTTCTCTATTTACGGGGCAGAGATGGTGAGAGAGAATCATGTACTGATAATATAGCTGTGAGTGCCACTGGCCAGCTTCTTGTCAGTTACATAAATTGAGGAGTAAGAGAACCCAGAGTTCACAAACTGATGAACATGGGAATGTTTTCTAGAGTAGAAATAGAAAGAGAAGGGGCTGTTGATAGCAAAAGATAAAAGCATACCAAAACTTCACATTTCTAAGGAGTTTAAGTTACATGTCTCTATCACTAAAATTCCCCAATCTCTCTAGCACTTATGTTCAACTTTTTCTTCAGGTTAACATAATAGAAGTGAATATTAAATGGTTAAAAATCAATGTGAATGTAACAACCTGAGACTTGGCCAACTCCAAAGAAGTTACTGAAATCAGCACCTTGAGGTTCTAATTTCTTACAGAAAGTGTGAGAAATTAGACAGGGAATTCATTATTGATTCATGTCTGCTACTATCACTTCTGATCTATTCTGAGAGACATGCCTTATCAACTCAGCTCATCCTTTCTTTTAGTGTACCCTGCCTCTTATAATTCACCACTCCAAAGAAATGAACAAAAGAAAAATTAGAAACAGAAGAAACCACAATCTTCTGTATTTAACCATCTTATTTTCTTTCATGTAAAAAAATATTAATATCTTTATTAATATGAAACTGAGCAAAATGACATTCCTAAGGAACTGAACTTGTGAATATAGCCAGCACCACTGAAGAGTGGGGTGGGATCCCAGGAGAAAGTATAAAAGTGTTCTCATCTGAATTATTCAAAACTTAAATAGATGAAATCAAAGAGATTGTACTATCAATGGTGCAGTAGCTTGAGACAAATGGGAATGGAGAGAAAATAAACTTAAAAGTTTTATTTTCTATCCTCACTTCAATTTTTCTCATGACTGAAATATATAACACCTGTTAAAGAGCATCTATATCTGGACATAAAATGTTCCTTGAGTTCTTAGCCATGGCATTCCCTAGACTAGTTGCAGAAACAGAGATTCTTCAATCAGTTATCATAAGTCATCCTAAGTTTGCATGAGAAAGGATTTACTTGGTGATAGTATCTTTAGATCAGTGAAGCTCTCAGACCTTAGGTGAAACAAAAGGGAAATAGGGTTAATGGAGAGGACCATTTAAGGTAGGAATAGTAACAAACACTAAAGATGTTTGAAAAAAAACATGGAAATCTAATATTTAATAAGTCATATATATGTGTATACACACACACACATATCCCCACACAAATATGTTGTTGGATGATAGTACTCTACTCAGAAACTGTAGGTTGTCAAATAAAGAGCTACTTATAATATATCAGATACTTCTCCTCAAGCATTTAGTCACAGTATTTCAAAGACTTCCAAGAACACCTGGCTCAGGAGCAAATAGACCATGTGGTGGTTTAAAAGAAAATGGCTCCCACAAGGAATGACACTATTGGGAGATACTGTCTTATTGGAGTAGATGTAGTCTTGTTGGATGAAGACGGTCACTGTGGTGATGGGCTTGGATGTCTCCCATGTTCAAGCTTACTCCCCATGAGACAATTTATTTCCTATTGCCTGTATATCAAGATGAAATAACTGTCAGCTCTAGAACCATGCCTGCCTATATGCCACCATGTCCCACCATGATGATATTGGTCTAGATCTCTGAAACTCTAAGCAAGCCTCCATAGTTAAATGTTTTCCTTTATAAGAATAGTGGAGATCATGAGGTCTTTTACAACAATAGAAAGCATAACTAAGGAAGAAGTTGGTATCAGAGACAGGGATATTGCTAGGATGGACCTGACCTTGATTTTTTAAAGAGAAATTTTGACTTGGGAAGTTTGGATTAGGAAAGCAGTGGAATGCTTTAAGTGCTACTTAATGGGCCTTACTGGGAGAAGCATAGAATACAGCAGTGCTAAGAGTGATTTGAACTGAAAGAGGCTGTCTTAAGAGGTTTCAAAGGAGAAGAATATTAGTGTGTTGCCTTGAAATTGCTCTTGTGATATTTTGGTGAAGAATCTAGCTGCCTTTTGCCCTTATCTGAAAAGTTTGCCTGAGGCTAGAGTGAAGTGTTTTGGATTAATTAATTTAGCAGTGGAAATCTCAAAACAGCCTAGTATAGACTCTGTTATGTCGTTATTAGTGTTAACTCTAATGGAGATATATAACGAAAAGGAGCAATTTGAGGGAGAAAACAATATTTGAGAAAAAAAGAACACCAAAAAGTAGAATAGAGCTAAGTCCTCTATTCAAGGAGATAAAAAGATTAAGAAATGAAATAAAAAGAATGGTGACCTCATGTCAAATCTCATTGACCTAAGTTTCCTACATGTGAAAAGGAACTAAAGAAATACATAGAGCCAGGTATAGTGGTACACACCTTTAATCACAATACTAAGAATGTAGAGGCTGGTGGGTCTCTGAGTTTGAGGACAACTTGGTTTAAAGAACAAGTTACAGGACAGCCAAACTTAGGCAGTGAAGGAAAACAGAAAACTGGTGAATATAGAATTAAAGAAAGAACCCAGTAAGCATGGCAGAATAGAAGGAAAAGGCTATGGAATTTTCCCACATGACTAAGGAAAATTGCTGAGACAAGGTTTGTGACCCTGAACTAAGACCTAGAGAGAATATTGTGTTAAGCTATGAAGTGGACACCTGGAATTGCATTGGAGAACTCAAGGTATTAGAGATCCAATGTTTGTAAGCTACCTCCTGAAGAAAGCTGCTAATACACAGTTGTAGATGGAAGTTTCAGTCCTGTCCAGTACCACAGCCATTCAGTCACACACACACACACACACACACACACACACACACACACACACACACACTTATATTAATTATAAATTATTTGGTCTACTTTCTCAGACTTATTGTTAACTAGATCTTAAAACTTAAATTAACCCATAATTCTTGTCTATGTTTAGTATCTTCTCAGTAAGATATTCTCTTCTTGCTTCCTCTGGATATTGCTGGTGACTGATTCTCTGCTTTTTTCATTCCCAGAATACTTTTAGTCTGGTTGACCCACCTATACTTTCTGCCTGGCTACTGACCAATCAGCATTTTATTGCACCAATATGAATGACAAATCTTTACAGTGTACAAGAGCATTATCCACAGTATTTCCTCTGTTTTCTTTTCTAAATCTATTCTCCTTTTTCACTTTTGTCCCTGATCATTTTCAGTAAGAACTTGTAACCAACTCAGTAAACAAAAGCAAAAAACCATAATCAATTGGGGGAATATGGGTATAGTTTTCTAGGGCACTGCCTGTTGATTGGGTGTGCTTATAATCTTATGGGGACCCAAAGGATATTTAAGATTATGCATGAGTCCTGACTAAAGTATTCTGTGAGACTGGATCATCTCAGTCAGCAGTTTTGATGCTGTTCTGGATGCAGAACTCAGAGGAAACTACAACAGTGGTAACACTGAAATGTTGGATTATCTGGGTCATCTGCTCCTATCAGAGATTTTTCAGAGGTCTTCCTTGATCAAACCTCATTTTTCTTTACAAAGAATGAATCCACAACTTCTCATTCCCTGTGGAAGCAAAAGCAAAAACTTCTCTCCAAAGTAATATGACTTAAAGTTTGAAGTCGAGCATTTTAAAATATATAGGTTGGATTAATCCAGCAGCATTTATAAACAAATGTTTTTTAGCAACTGTTGCTCCTTCCTCAGCAGTCAAACAACTCAAAGACAGCACAATAACATATAGTATCCAAACTCTATGTGTATTTTTCATCTTTACATCGCTTCTTTATCTTATTTTTGGTTTCTTATTTTTGTTTTTTTGTTTTTTTTTCTGAAGCTGAGGACCGAACCCAGGTTCTTGCGCTTGCTAGGCAAGCGCTCTACCACTGAGCTAAATCCCCAGCCCCTTCTTTTACTTACTGTATTTCTTTTGTAAGAACTTTATCCTTTTTCTTTTCTCTCCCAAGCTAATGAATATTTTTAAACACACTGTAAACTGTTTAGTTTTTCTTTTCTCTCTGAATCTCTCTTTATATCTCTTTCTTTCATGGACCCACATGACACGAGTCTTTAATCTGCTAAGCAGCATAGCTAGGATTAAAGATATAGCTTTGGCAGCTGGCTCTGTCTCATTCCTTGGTTTCCTGGGATTCTAGCTGGCTGCTCATAAACACAACTTAAGTGTTTAGTGGCAGGGCCTCTTAAAAGAGCCAACACATAGTTTTGGCTCCAAAACCTGAGTCAAAAAGCATTTCTTCAGTGAGCCACACCTCTGCTTGCTGCCAGCAAACAGAGACTACTGAAGTAAAGATGTTTATGAAGAAACTGAACTTGACTTTGGTCTTGTCTTTCTAGAATCCTTTTTAAAAACTTTCTCAGGCTTTATGTAAAAATATTTACCAAATATTTGGGTGACATTTGTTGATGGAAGATTCTGTCCTGCCAAGTTCCTCAGTCATCAGTCACAAAGAAACACTCAGAGCTTATATTAATTATAAAATATTTGACATATTATCCAGGCTTATTATTATCTAGCTCTTACAACTTAAATTATCTCAAAATTCTTGTCTATGTTTATCCACGTGGCTTGGTACATTTTCCCAGAAAGGCATTCTCATCTTGGTTTCTCTGCACCTTGCTGGTGACTGGCTCTCTGCTTTTCCTCGTCCCAGAATTCTTCTAGTTTGGTTATTCCACCTATATTTCCTGTATGTCTACTGGATCATCAGCATTTTAATAAACCAATATGAGTGACAAATCTTGATGGTGTTCAACAGCATTATCCCAAAGAAGGGAGTAGAACCATCCCAAGGAAGAACTGTGTTGCAGTCAACAAACCTGAAATGAACTGGAGATCGGAAGAGTGTGTTGACATAAGATACATGTTATGGAATAACCTTTTTGTACATTGTGAAGATATTACTCTGATGGGTTTACAATTTACAATTATGTGAAACTTAATTGGAGAAGATCACTGCAATCTTTGCTGGCAAACATATTTTCTTTCTTTTTTTTTTACTTTTTTATTGATTTTTGTCAACCATATTTTCTTATATATCACTTCTAACCCCAAAAGTCATTGCTTCCAACTAATGAGTAATGTTTTCTTCCCAAAAGATATCTATTTTCTGACTTCAAGGTATTATGGCAATTATTATGGCATCTATTCATATATTTCTTTTTAAAATAGATACAAGAAAGTATGTCTGACTTCAAAATCTTAAGTAATCTTTCATTTTTGATCATAGAGAATGACAGAATTAATACTAGCATTACTTATAAGGGAAAAAAAATCCTCCCCAAACTACACATAGTCAGCAGTTCTCTTAAAGAAACTACAATGAAGAACTGTGGACTGCTAAGTGTATCAAGGCTTCTAAAGCAACACTGATGACAGAATCAACATGTATTTTAGGGATTTATTCAACCTTCTTAGAGGATGTGGTTCATGGAATCAAACAATGGCTGTTTTTCACCAGATGGGCTAAGAATCTGGCAGTTGTTTACTCTGAAAGTCTGGATGTATTAGCATTCCCAACCTGGCACTGAAGTATTCCTAGGGAGCTGTGGTCTTAAGTCTACAGTGGAATCCTGAAGAAGTTGGTGCCAAAGAAGCAAGTTAGATGGATGAGTGGGAATGAATACAAGCAGATGAAACTTTCTTCTGTGTCCTTTTACATAGGCTGCCACCAGAAGGTGCCACCTTCAAATAATCTGATCAAATCCCTAACAGGAGTTCCCAGCTGCTTATGTTTTAGTTGTTTCAAGGTGCAGACAAGTTGGAAAACAAAATTGGACACCACAGTACACCATGAAATGGTATTCTGCCTTCAAAACACAATTTCACCAATTTTCCACAACCTGGATGTGATGATAATGTTGTGTTAAATATCAAAGGCACAGTGAAACTAATATCATTTGTTTTCATTTAGCTGTGATTAAGCATGTTAAACTCTTAAGGGTAGGGTGTTTGTCAGAGGCTGCGAATAAGAGTTTGGCCCAAAAAAGTAAGAAAAAAAGTCAAAGCCCAGAAACTTTTTATTAAAGAGGATGATTAGATCAGGCAGTGATAGCTAATGCCTGTAATCCCAGCACTTGGGAGGCTGAGGTAGATGGATCTCTAAGTTTGAGGCCAGCCTAGTCCATAGAACAAGTTTCACGACATCCAGTACTACACAGAGGAATCCTGTCTTGAAAAAACAGGAAGAATTATTTGGTGATTTATGAAACATCATTTTGATTGTAATTTAAAAGAGATAAAAGTATGAATTTAGGTGTTTTCATCACAAAAAGTAAGAATATGATGTGATAGCTATGCTAATTAGTCTTATTTGATTACTCACTCCACATTAAAACATTTTGTTGTACACCATAAAGTACATAAATTCTGATTTTTTCCATTAAAATTAAAAGTTCATTTCATTCCTACCTCTACCCTCATTCTCTGAATCTAGAAGAAGCCTAAAGTGTTTGCTCTGGGGCTCTGTCTCAGCCCTGTGCATCACCCAGTACCAGCCTGTGCCATCTCAGAAAGTGGAACGCTGGAGAGTTGGCAGCGTTTTCTTTGCTTCATGCCTATTACTGTCTCAATGAGGAAAGGGAAGCTTGGCTGTTAACTCTCATTTCAACTCATTGTCTTCAGACTTGGAGATTTAATAGTAGCCTTGCAGAATTCTAGAGAAAACTTTTCTAACCCAAATATTTTAAATAAGCACATTAAAGGGTTGAGTTAAACTGACTACCTTACAACCTGATACTTAGGCCCAAGAAAGGGTTAAAAATAACTTCCTATGACAAAAATAAAATGTAAAGTAAATATAGAACTAATTATTATTGAGTTTCTTATTAAGGGAATACCATGTCCCAACACACCAATCCTTCCAAGGATTGATTCCTAGAATCACGGGATTCTGTGGGAGAAAGAACTGCAAATATCTATATTCACTTTTGAATTTTTTTAACACTGCCAAAGGCTATATT
>JAQHUG010000013.1:7065761-7076839 GCA_028555095.1 Dicrostonyx torquatus | reverse complement strand
CATTCTGCCCTTTCTCATGATCCTCATGCTCCCAATTTACTCAGGAGATCTTGTCTTTTTCTATGTCCCATGTAGATTACATCCATGTATGTCATTTTAGGGTCCTCTTTGTTGTCTAGATTCTCTGGAATTGTAAATTGTAGGGTGCTTTTTCTTTGCTTTATGTCTAAAACCCACTTATGAACAAGCACATACTATATTTATATTTGTCTTTCTTGGTCTCATTCAATATGATATTTTCTAATTCCACCCATTTGCCTGCAAATTTCAAGATGTCATTATTTTTTTCCACTGTGTAGTACTCCATTGTGTAAATATAACTACATCTTCTTTATCCATTCTTTGGTTCAGGTGTGTGTGTGTGTGCAGGCAAATGGATGGAACTAGAAACATTCATTTTGAGTGAGGTAACCCATACAAAGAAAGATATATGTGGTATATATCTGGCTATATATGTATATTAGCTATAAAGTGTGTGATAACCATGTTACAGTCTCTGAGAGATTGGGTATAGGATAATGGTCTAGAGTGCACACATGAATCTCCCTGGGAGGAAGGAATAGAATAGCGTCTATGAGTAAACTAGGACCCTGTGGGGATGGGATCAAGAGAATCAGGTGGAGAGAGGGAATGGAAAGAGGACAGAGGGAGAGAATGCAAGAGACACAGCTGAAATTGGTATTGAAAGATGATATGGAAACATAGTGTAGTATCAACTTCCTGTAACATATGAAGGTGTTTCTAAGAGGTTTCCTAATAATTGAGGATATGGAATATCAACTGGACATTTCTGCTTTGGAATGCTTCTGTACACTGTGAATATGTATTATTCCCATTGGTTAATAAAAAGCTGTTTGACCAAGCAGGATAGGGATAGGTGGAACAATCAAACAAGATTCAGATGAAGAGGTGCAGACTCAGGGTAGATATCACCCTGAAACAAGATGTCAAAAGACCAGTAATACTACAGCCGCATGGAAATACAGAAATTAATGGAAATTGTTTAATTTAAATGTTAGATCTAGTTAGTAATAAGCCTGAATGATAGGCTAAATAGTTTATAATTAATATATGTTTCTGTGGGATTACTTGGGACTGGGTGACTCAGAAACAAAAGTGCTGCCTCCATTTGTATATTTCTTGTTACTAACCAATACTTCCAGTCATAAGACTGGGTTGCACTAAATTGAGTTGTTGACTAAGGTGGAAGTGTCACATGAAAACCCCAAAATAATCTAAGCTCTGGGTAGTTCTCTCCAAACTGCCAACAGGGCGCCATTGCTGAAGACAACACTCATAGGACTCGTTAAACATGAGCCAGTACCTTGCTGAAGCCTCCACTCCTATGTTCAAGTGTCTGATATAGGAGGTACTCTGCAAGCTACCAGAAGAGAAATGTAAACACCAACTGAGTCAAGAAAACTTTGACCTACAATCTGTCTTGTCTGCAAGTATGCTAGGGCAACAGTAGCTCAGAACTTGTGAAAATAGCCAACCAATGCCTGTTTTGAGTTAAAGTCTACTCCATAAGATGGAACCCACACCCTACACCGCTTGGGTGATGAAGAACCAGAGACTACATAGACCAGAGACCTACTTTTAAACTAAATACTACTGTTCTAAAAAAGAATATCAATAAAATGTCTCATAATGATATTCTACTATACTCATAAATCAATGTTTCATTCAGCCATCATCAAAGAGGCTGCCTCTGGCAGCAAATGGAAGGAAATGCAGAGACCCACAGATACATATTACTTGGAGAATAAGTCTAAATGATATGTATCCACCAAATCCATCTTCTCAGAACTCAGTGTTGCAACAGAAAAAAAGTCTCTCAGACTCAGAGGGAACAGAGGACACCAAAATAACAAGCCCTCTGAGTCAACTAAGCAAGGTATTTGAACTCACACAGACGGAAGCAACAAGCACAGCGCCTACCCGGGACTGTACCAGGTCCGTTGTGTATATATTATAGTTTTTAGCTTGCTATTTTTATAGGACTCCTGAGTATGAGAGCAAATACGGCTCTGATTCTTGTTCCTGCCCTTAGGCTTCCATTTTTTCTGTTGGGTTATCTTGTCAAACTTCAATATGATAATTTTTTTTCTCTTACTATATTTTATCTTGCCATGTTTGTTTTCTCTTTCAAACCTGTTCTTTTTGAATGATGGACATAAAAGCAGTTTGTGAGGAGGAGGCAGGAAAGTGGGAAAGAACTGGGAAGAGTAGAGGCAGGGGAAACTACAATAAAAATATATTGTATGAAGAAAGAATATACTTCCAATAAAAAGGGGAAAGCAAAAAAAGAAAGGAAACCAACTCAAAATCACACATTTAAAGGTGAAAATAGACAAACCACTGGGTTTAATCTTTAAGTCTTCTGGGAAGCAATATTTATGGCAGAATCTAAAGGTTTCTTGTGGAATAATCCATTGATATATTCTGACAGGTTAAGAAAAAGACATAGGTAAATATGGCTAAGGACTAACTGGAAGAACAAATAATCTTCACAAAGTGGATGAGACAATCTTAACATAACTAAAAAAGAGAGGATGCTGCATGTGAAAGTTGAGGTGCAGAGAAGAGCACATCAGTAAATAATCAAGGTTTCAGTATTCTGAAGTATAGGCTATTTATTTCTATAAATTTTAATTCAATAACCTTTTATTTATTATTTTCTAAAACTTTCACCATTATTACTTTCTTGAATGCATACATCCTGTTATTTTGAAGTTACTATTTGAAAAGTCCACTCTCCTTTCTTGTTCCCATCTTCAGTTTTATTGTTTAGCAATATATATTCATGCTCAAGTTATAAGCCTAAAGTCAGAAATCTTGGTGATGTTTCTTTATCTGCAGTGAAGTAGTTGATGAAAGGATAGAGTTAGCATCACGGTAGGATACCAAGCTTACAAACCTATGTATTTCATACCATTCCAGAGTGAATATTTACACACACACACATACACACACACACACACATATTTATTAGCACAGACATAAAGACACACACATATCTTTATATAATCCATATGTTATTTTATTTTCATTTAAAAAATAACCAATTAAACAAGGCCTTAAAACAAAATACACAAGATGAGAGGCACATTAATTTTGCCTCTTCTTAATGGAAATGCATGAATCTTCAATATAAAAAAACAGATCGTCATCTTTTAGCAGCTATCAATTGCCTGTATCTCTTCAGCTAGTGGAGGGATGTGTCAGATTCTTCATTTTCATGTTGGCTGTCAACTGGTGTTGTCACTGTACAGGTTCATTTGTTCTTATGAGTGATAAAGTCATAGAGAAACAACTCTCTACCCAAAAATGAATGTGAATTATCAAACTATTGAATAATTGTCATGCATTTTTAAAGTTAAGAAAACATTAAACCCATCACAAATTGTAAGATGAGCAATGAAAACTCGAATATCTGTGATCAGCAATCAGTGCTGAAGAGGCAGTAGCTGGAGTTCGAATATTGCTAAGAGGGCAACATACACTCCTGGGGTGTCAACTGATGAGCTAGAGGGGCTTATCCTCATACCTGGGGAGCATTCACTAGGATTAAGTGAAAGGGATCTACAGAAAATGAAGCTGATCTCTAGGGGATAAAGCTTATCTGCTTCAATATGACCTGCCTGACCAGGAAATGCAAGCTGAATCTCTACAGGCAAAAACATCAAACAATCCCTGACTTTCAGTTTATAATTCAAGCATGAATGGATATCTATTGCTATATAAGAATTCTGAGTCCTAGTTGGCATGGTACCAGTGAAGAGTGAATGCTGTAATTAGGGGAGAGGAGAGGGGCATGTTGTGTTCCCCAGCCGCCAGCTCCCAAGCCCCCAGCAGCTGGCCCGCTCAGCTACTGGCCCCCTGCACCCGAAATAACCACGTGAGGATGGTATTCATTTAAACTCTGCCTGGCTTATTATCACTAGCCTTTTCCCGGCTAGCCCTCACCTCATAAATCAACCCATTATAAAAGTCTGTAAGTCACCACGTGGTGACGTACCAGAAAGGTCTAACCTGCATCCATATGCAACAGTGGCTCGTGGCGTCTGGTCAATTTCTTTCTTCTCCTCCCAGAACTTCCATTCTGTCTACTCCGCCCACCTAAGGGCTGAACTGTCTATAAGCCAGGCAGCTCTTTATTTAACCAATCAAAGCACAGAAATACAGGTGGACCCTCCCACAAGTGAAGACAGCAATACTCAAAGATAGTGGACTTCTCAGACTGTAACTTTAAAATCATAGAATGAATATATTCAAGGTATAAAGTTTTAGAACATACTGAATAAATAAAAAAGTGTTAAAATTAATAGAAATGAAAAAATTGATGACTAAGGTTAGGCATTATGTATGACAGAAAATTAGACTATAAAACATAAGTTGTGTTTAAAAGATTTGCAAAGTAAATTCAGTAAAAGAAAAATATTAAGAATTGGTAATCTATTTTTTTTCTAATAAGCAAGATTCGTTAAGCAAAAAAAAAAAAAACAAAAAAACACACAGTTAAAAAATAACAATTCCTTCTAGGAATTGTATACAAACAATTAAAAATAAAGAAAATGATACCAAGTTAAGAGCACCCAGAGGAAGTGAGCTGTGCTGTGTGGGGTCATTACCTTCAGGAAAATAATACCAAGCTTGTGCCTAGTCTAATTGTATAAACAGTTAAAAACACAGTAAACTTAACCACACAGTTAAAATGTGGAGAAGGAAAAGACAGCTATATGCCATTCTAGAATTCAGTTCCAGGGAAGACATATCCCCCAACCCACAGAAAATCAAGGGCATTTCAGTCTATGATCTCGGCAGATCTTCCACACTTTTCTACCCTTCCTTTCAGTCTCAAGGGAGGATTCAAACAAGAGGGCTTCCTTCAGGTAGTGTGAAGGTTGTGGCGAGAAAGCAAATTTTGAGATGTTGATCGTTGGTACTCCCAGCATCTGAGAGAATAAGTGTTGCATCCCTAAAGAAATTGGGTCTGGACAGTGTAGTGGTGTCTCCTGTAACCCACCTCCTGGGCTTTTGGATACACGGATAACTCTCTGGTTCTCAAATGACTTATAATGACTTGTAAGCTTGAGAAAAGGTTTAAGGGGATTTGACATAGTATTTCTGTTTCACAGCTGCAGCTGGTTTCCAGTCCTAAGCTATCTTGTCATCATCTCTCAGATTGGAGATTTTTCTCGTTATATACAGACTGACTGGGAGAGAGGGTGATTCAGAAGCACTTTCTGCTCATTGGGCCTTTCTCCAGGTACAGTATGAGGATTTAAGATTCAAACAAACTCTTCTGCTCCTATTTTATCCCATCATCCTTAGCTTCCCCTGATCATAATAGGCCCTGACACTATTCCTTGCCTGATAATTTCAGGTGATCCAGATTTTAGACAGAAGGTGTAAGTTGTGCTTTACTCGAATCTTTTGATATCTAGGAGTTAAGACACCTGACGTATATACATGGACTTTCTCAGTAGGTTCTGGGCATTGTGAAGTGGTCATGAAGCAAGCCAGTTTTCTAGATACTCACCAGTGTATGTTTATGCCACGTGGTAATGAAAACACCTGCTACAACCTCCTCCCAAGAAGAAAATGTCCTGGCTTTCTCGGTTGTCTTGACTTTAAGCATTAGAAGAGTGAATTTCCGGGCAGGAAGCTGCAGTGTTTGCAATTCTTCACAGAATGCCAGAGCGAGTTCCTTTCTCTCATCTAACAAGCTGCACACAAGGGACTCAGAAGCGTGAGATGTTTGCCACATGAATCCGTGCCTTCTCTGCAGGGCCTTGCCTCTTCCTGAGGTTGCTGGGTTCCAGCCTGGCTCCCATGACATGATCTGCTATTTGCCAACGTGCATCATTGAGACTAAAGTGAGAAGAAAATCAATAAGCTGTCCGTGCAACATCTCATGCTAATGGTATTTGTCTCCTGGTTCACCCACCTCCTCTCACTGCAGGCTCTGTAGAATTGTTTCCCCTCCGGTTACCTCCTCACTGCTCTCAGTATGTGGTAAAGAAAGCCACCAAGCTTGCCTGTTCTGACTCACTGTGTATTTCCTAATGCTCGCTATGCATTGTGTGCAGCGTGGCACTGATGGCTGCAGGACCACTCCAAGGAGACAGAATTTAAAAAATGATAACATAATCCTTGTATCGTCCTATGTAGCTTCTGGCAAGATATCTTATACTTCAGAACATCAACTCTAACAGGAAGGAGTTAAATTAAAATATATTCAATTTCCCTCCCAGCTAACTAATTTTGTTATACTATGATCAAAGATATTTCTGGGATTTTAATTTGCTTAAGATATTTCAAAGAGAAATAGATTTCTTATCTAACCTTGAAACTTTCTAAGAGTGAGAGACTTCGGTTTCATTGTCGCTCTCTTGCCACATCACTTGCGTGTATCAGATTTTAACTGATTTATGAATGGACTTGGGTAAATTTAGCCAGCTAATTTACCCAGCCTTATATAATGAAAAGAAACCATTGAATCACGTCAAAATTGGATCAAATATGAGTTGAGGGGTGTGACAGGTAAATGATCCTAGTTAAACCACTACCTCAACATTTATAAACTGAAGATTTTATTTACCCTGTAGGATTTTCATAAAGATTATATGTGATAATATGTATAACTTGCACAGCACAGTATCTCTGAAATTGTGTTTTTAACATAACTTGATGCCCTCCTTGGGTTTTAATCATAACTGCAGTGCAAGGTCAGTGATTGCATGAATACTAAATAAAACCCATGGTTGCCAAGATTAGCAAGGTTTAAATGTTCCTGTACTCCTTCAGTAACCAACCATCTTAAACAGGACTACCAAAATGCTGATTTATAGATTTCCCCACATATTAAAATAAATGAACAATTAATGTTCAGTTCTATCATCCCTATAGGAGTATTCTGAGGAATCAGAATTCAAAAAGTTTTGAATATTTTGAGAACTATTCTTTGGAACAAAAAGAACAATCAAATCACCATGGAAGCCTCTATCTTTTGTTCCTTATGGAAAAACATACATCTTGAGTGTATTACTTATGTTTTCTCCAGGAAGATGGTTTTATTGATCTTATAACATCTTATAGAATATGTGACGTCTGCTTATTCTTGTCTCCTTTGCAGTTCTTATTGCTTAGGTCCTGAGTCGTTGACTATGATTCCCCAGCAATGGAGATTTTCTATAACATTTTGTTGAAATTATGTGGTTCTACTTTAGCATGATCCAGTTTGAGAAAATATAAGGATCCAAGACGTCCTGGATAGATAGATAGCCAGTTGTTTCTGCTTTATTCATGGAAGAATTACTTATTGCACGTTTAATTATCTTACAAACTTTGCTTAAAAGCACACACACAATCTGGTCGCGTTGTTTTATTAAATTAATTCATATATCTATTTTAGAAATAATTTTTATTTCCTCTGTGTATCTGTGTGTGCACCTCAATATACAGTATGGGCATGCAAGGGTACAAGCATTGGACTACCACTGCTGGGAGTGAGATTACCCCTCGCACTGTGGGACTGAGGAACCTAACTCAGGAGTTCAGCTTTCTCAGTGAGTGTCCTTACTTCCTAACCCATCTGTCTGGTTTTTATTAATTTATTTTAGTGTAAATGTACAAACTTCTTTATTAGTGTATGTTTATGGAAATATTGAAACCAGGCAATACATATTCTCCAGATTGCTCTTTTAAAATGTATTTAATGCTTCTAAAAACCCTTTGTTCTTTTATAAACTATTATCAGGTTGCATTTGCTTTTTTTCTGAAATTCAGCTCAGATGGTTTAAAGAGCTTTTGTTGTTGACTCTGTGAATACAATTTAGCAGACTGATCATTTATAGAATAAAATTTTCCATTTCATGAGTATTTCCTGTAGCTCCACTTATTTCAGGCTTTTTAGATGTGCCACAGAAACTTTAGCTTTTACTTTTATGCCTATAGAGTACGCAATATTTTCTCTTTGATCTATTATTATTCAAGTACTTTGTGTTCTGATGGTCTTATAAATGCTATTGTTTTAATAATTTTATTCTTAAATGCTCATTATCAAATGTGGAAATCAACTAATTATCATTTACCTTCAGTACATTATTAAATAGAATAGATCAGAATATATAAACTTGTGCTATTCCCTCATAAAGCAGATGACAATTACTCTTTTATTGTAATGTATGAGGTTAGCTTTGACATATTGCTATGTGTTTTTGTTTGAGACAGTCATGAAACTGGAACCACTTATTCTACACATGCTAGGCAAGTGAGAACCATATCACCCAATACCTCTCCAGCCCACCTGTGTTCGTCATGCTTTCCATTTTACCCAATTAAGGAAGATTATTTCTATCCCTTGCTTATTTTATTTTTATATGGAATGCATATGGTTTTATCAAATACTATTCCATGATTTATTGAGATAATAATATGATCTTTTTCCTTATTTTGTCAACAAAGGAAATACAATTGATTTTTTCTAAATGTTAAAATAGCCCAATATCCTTGATTTAAATTTTAGCCACCATACATTATTAATTTTACATGGTTTCTAATTGATTTTCTAATTTTATCTTAAAGATATTTTGTTCAAATTTATAAATAAAATGATTGGTAGATTTTATTCCCACTCACCATTTGGCTTTTTAGAAAAATTTGGTCTCATACAAAGCATTGGGGAATGCATATCTATACACTGTAAATGAGCTAGTATAGGGTTCATGTTATTTTGCCCTGATGTACTGGACATGATTAAGTAATAAAGCCATCTCCACATATAGAATCTCCTAAAGTAAATAATTAATTCTGTTTATTTTTTATATATTGGGATAGCTAGAATTTGTTATATCTGCTCTTAGTTTCTTTATTAACACTGTATCTAAATATTTGCTCTATCCTGTTGGTGCAAAGGTTTATCCTTACAATAGAATGTATGTACCCTGAATAATGATAAACTCACAGAAAATTGGACTAAAAGGAAGAATAAAACTCTTGTAGACATATTCCAACTAGAAGTTTCTCACCTACTGTTAGGTCTGTGATAATAAGAAAATATCCTTAAATTATTCTAAAATTACCACTCCTGAGGCTACAGAGATGGTTCATCAATGAAGAGTGACTACTGCTTGTGCAAAAATCCGAAATTCTGTTCCTGGAACCCATATCAGGTAGCTTACAACTGCTTGTAATTTCAGCTCCAGAGGATCCATGCTTTCCTCTGGCCTGTTCTCCACAAATAATCTATTGACATACATACAGAAACACACAGATACATATAACAAACTTTTTTACTCTCATTTTTTTTAGATTTAGCTGTTTTATTTTATGTCTATGGGTGGTTTCCCTACAAATGTCTGGGCACCATATGCATGCCTGGTGCCCATGAAGGCAAAAGATGGCATTAAATCCTCTAAACCTAGATCCACTAAACCACTAAACATTGTTGTAAGACTTTATATGAGTGCTGGGAATCTAAATGGGGTCATCTGGAAGAGTAAAAACATACCCTCAAATGTTGAACCTTCTCTACTTAAACTAAATGTCTCTAAACTAAATCTTAAAAATAAATTAAAATGTCCTTTATTTCATTTTTTGAGAGCCTACATGCTCAGTTTTACAAAGTATTTTCTGCAGTAGGAAAATACTAGATAAATGGCCCATGTTCAAATATCTACTATTAAATTGATGCTAGTTTTAAAGTGTCTTCCAGGAAATATTTTTTAATGTTTTGGGGGAAAATATGTCACAGAGTTTTTTGTCCTCAAGTTCCAAAGACTAGAATGGCATTAATCAGACATGTGTTATATATGCTCAAATCCATAGAAGATAAAGGTTGACCATTCTTGTTAGACTTGGGGAGCCACATAGTCCAGAACTGTGTGAGGAAGAGCCAGCCAAGTACTTGGAGACCTGAAAACTACATGGAGCAGCAGTCGCCCTGTGGAGAAGCCTACGAAAGTTACCAGGAAGCAGTGCAGAGGCAGGAACCACTGCCCAGTGGCCCTAGAACCTCCCAGGATTTGTTGACCTCAGGTGCTGTGACTGTGAACTTTTTGTGAGAGGAATGCTAGTGCCTTGACCCTGCTCACAGGGCTTTTTGGGAAGACCTGTTGGAGAAGTACAACACTCTGCATTCTAGGGTCTCACATTGTCAGTCAGTCCTGCTCACCTGTGAAGCAGACAAGGAGCCCTGGATGGTAAAGAGAGAGGGGATAATAGCAAAGGATCTAGGGTTTGTTGTAGATTCCTTGTGTGTAGACACTGACCCAGCAGATGGAATTTCAGTGCATATAAGATTTCCAGTATAGGATCAGCCGGTAAGACTCCGGCAGACAGGCCTCTCCACCACCCCTACTACTCCCTGGACTCTACAACCTACAAGTGCCACTCTACCATGCCTTCACACAACAATGGAACCCATCAGCCTACCCCCACCAAATCATTAGCATTAGCAGGCTCCTGGAGACACAGGCACCACATCCAATAACTGGAAAAAGAAGTGAGTAACTAGTCTCCCACCTGAACAGCCCCACTCTCTAAGCATTAGAGCCCAGGGCACATTACATGCCCATCTCCCTCCCACCTCAAGCCCAGCAACTGCTCAGCAGGTAAGATTCCTGCGGACAGGCTGCTCCACCACCCCTGTCACCCATTGAACTCTGTAACCCACAAGTCACACTCTGCCCCACAAACCTATCTTCTCCCCACACCTAATCATTCCTTGTGGCATCAACGGCCCCCAGAAACACAGGCATTACCTGCACCAATTGAAGGAAGAGCGGCCCCAGAAGACATAGACCCTACCGGCACCAACTGGAGGAAGAGCCCCAGCATCCAGTCAGCAGAGGTTCTCAGAAGCACAGGCACCACCTGAGCAGATTGGAGGAAATGATGGATAGACAGCAGTGTCAGAATATATTCAACAACTTAAAGAGAAATATGACACCACCAGAAGCTAGTGGTTCTATAACAAGACTTGAACATCCTAATGCAGATGAAACAGAAGAAAACAACCTTAAAAGTAGCTTTTTGAAGATGATAGATGCCTTAAAGAGGAAATAAAAAAA
>JAQHUG010000013.1:6997980-7008808 GCA_028555095.1 Dicrostonyx torquatus | reverse complement strand
AAAAAGGTACCAAGTCACTTGGCTAACATAGACAAGAATTATGGACTAATATAAGTTATAAGAATTAATAAGAAACCTGAGCTAATAGGCAATCAATTTATAATTAATGTAGGCCTCTGTGTGTTTCTTTGGGATTAAGTGGACGTTGGACCTGGTGGAACAGAAACCTCTGTCAAGATAAACCTGTAGGAGACATTTAACTCCCAAATTATAACTTTCTTCCTCTGTTCTCCAAAGGTTTAGGGCCACCCTTTAATGCAAAATGCATCCTATTACTGTCAGGCCTGGTTCCAGACAGCACCAGGTTATGAAAAAAATCCATAAATGCACAAGAACTAAACTTGTCTATCTAAAAGGAAATAAACACATGCTTTCTGATGGTAACTTTCACTTTTATTTCATCTTTCATGCTCTTCTATGAAGCTCTACATATCTCTCTAATTAGCTCTACACAGGCTCTTAATTGCTCTACACAGAAGTTTCTCTCCTCACAGCCAAATTATTTCAGGGCCATACCCATTGTCCTAACATAAGACAAGTCACACAATTTTTCTCAGGCTAGGAAGGTCAAAAATGACCAGTCAGTGAGTAATGCTTGGCCATGCATATAGCTCTTTCCCAAACAGAAAATAATGTGAAAATTCAGGTGTTAAACCATTAACAATTAGTTGGCTGAACACTGAGGTTGAGAGTACATGCAGAAAGTCTGTTGCAGGGGGCCTACTTGTTCATCCCAGCAGCCTGGCTATCTTAGCCCCAAAATAAAAACACAGAACCTGGATTAATTAAAATACTGTTTGGCCATTAGCTCTGGTTTCTTATTGGTTAATTCTTACATCTTAATTTAACCAATTTCTATTAATCTGTATATCACCATGTGGCAGTGGCTTACCAGGTAAAATTCTAAGCATCTGTCTCTGGTGAATCCATGGCATCTATCTAACTCTGCATTCTTCCTCACAGAATTCAGTTCCATCATTCTCACCTACCTAAGTTCTGCCCTATCAACAGGTCCTAAGCAATTTTTTTTATTAACCAATGAGAGCAACACTAAGACAGAAGTCCATTGCTGAGAAAGTTATATCTATTAAAGTTGCTTTTGGCTCTGACCATGAATCAGCAATAAATACCTGGGAACTTTTCTTTGTATACTATCTGTAGGAATAGCTAGTCTATTTTCACTTTGTTCTGAAGTCTAAAATATACTATCTTTGTGACTGAGTATACTACTACTTTCCTTCATCAGTCTGAATAATTAAAGATATCTTAGCATTATTTCTATTTATCAGAATTATACAGTTAAGCAGGAATCATCTTCCTGACCATCCACAGTTATGTGTGTCCGATAGATAGAATATTTTTTATGAAGCAAACACACAAGCAATGAGAATAATACATATATCTTTTATCAGTGGCACATGAGAAAAATTAGAGACAAACAGTTATTTACTGCCAGTGACCCCACAGCCATTTCCAGTGGGGATCACCATTGGGGAGTTATTCATCTGGTGGATCGGCCTGTTGAATACTCATTGTCACCTGTTGTGTACTCTCATGGCCTCGGTCTAACTTCAAAGCCCCCATAGTCTTAATTGCCTTGGCATTGTTTAAAAGCCCAGAGTCTCTTCTGAGAATCAAGGCCATTCTTTAACAGTAAGCAAAACTATCTTAGTTGGGGTTTCTATCGCTATGAAGAGAAATCATGACCACAGCAAGTTTTATAAAGAAAAACATTTAATTGAAGTAGCAGCTTACATTTTCAGACGGTTGGTCCATTGTAATCATTGCAGGGAGCATGGTGGCCTGGGTGCTGGAAAAGAATCTGCTAAATGTTGATATTCAGGGAATAGAGATAGACTTACTCTATGGTATCATGAGCCTATGAGACCTGCCTTCACTATGACACACTTTCTCCAATAAGACCACATCTACTCCAACAAAGCCAAATCTCCTAACAGTGCCTCTCCCTATGAGCTTGAGGGCTTCAATTACCTCCAAACCACCACAGCAAAATAAAAAGTAGAAGTTGCATATTTCCACTAGTCAGGAACACAGCTACTATACCCAATGTGAAAGTGAGGGATAGGACAAAAAGGAAAGATCAGACTGAATCCTGGATCTATATGTTCACAAGCCAGAGTTCAAAGTGAAATCATTAGGGCTCCTGCAGACTTGGGGTCTCACTTTTCCAATCCTGTGTCCTGTAGCATGCATGCCCTCTCTCTTGTCTTCCCTCTTCTTGGTGTTTAACTTTTCATGGGAGGTGATTCAAATCTCTGATGCCTGCAGTTTTCTAGCATCTCCAGTGCAAATTGGGTTTCCTCTTTCCTTTCACCAGAGTCCAACAGAATCTGCATGCTAGGATTCATATCTTTCTTCATGTTATCTAGGCTCTGCAGCTTTCTGGAGCCTAGGTACAAACCTCCATGGTCCCTTAACTTTTTTTTATTTTCCATGCCTGTCTATAAAACTAGTGCCATATGGAGCATACCCAATGCTATAATCAGCTTGGGATATAGCCAGGCCCTCAAGAAACACAATTGCAGCTGCCTAGGCACAACTTCACTGCTGAACCTAAGAAAATACTTCTGTGGGTGACAATTTCACAGAAGGGAATCTAGCAGGCTCTCATTAAATCCTTCTCTCTGTGTGATGGGTTCTGAGGATTTGAATTTAGGGACTCATTGTAGGAGGGTCCTTTCTTTCTGTTGCTTTCATTGGTTAGAAAAAGACTCTGCCTGGCTTGTAACATAGGTCAGCCCTTAGTTAGGTGGAGTAGACAGAAAACAAGTTCTGGGAAGAAAGGAAGTGGGAGAGTCGCCATGATGCTCCCGCCCCAGATGGATGCAAGTTAGACTTTTCTGGTAAGTCACCACCTCGTGGTGACACACGGATTATTAAGAATGGGTTAGTTTATGATGTGAGGGCTAGCCAAGAAGAGGCTGGTGATGATGGGCCAGGCAGAGTTTAATAAATATAATTGTCATGTGATTATTTCGGGCATAAGCAAACAACCAGTGGCTGAGCAGGCCGGCGGCTGGGGGCTGGGAGCTGGGTTCCGGGAATACAACCCACACCTCTCCCCAATTTTATACAACAACTCATATTTGAACAGCAAGCACTCTTACTGGCTGAACTAACTCCCCAGTCAGATACCTTTCTTTTCAGAGAATTTCATATAGAATATCATATAGTGTTAATATTGGTTTTAGTCTGATGTAAACTGTGAATACAAATATTAGTATGGATACTTTAAAGCATGTTAGTGAAAAACTTTTACATAAAAATCATTTTATTCAAAATTTTTTTTCCTTCTGATGCATACTGTTTTCTAGATGCTCCTAAATGACACCAATAACTTAGCCCAGAGCTTGTCCTTTTAGATAGCCAGCCTCTAGCTGCTGCATTTCCATTCAGTCCAGGTAATTATTATACTTGCAATCCTTGATTGATAGAATCATGCCTGTTTCCCAGGTCAAAGTCCCAGGTTTCTTCTTAATGGCATTAATCTCCTTATCAGTTATAGCCAATTTAGTTGAACCTATTTGATCTCTACTTCAACCAGGTTCAATTTACTTTCCTTCTCAAAATATGCATTTTATGCATGACTTTGACTAGAACCATAATTCTTTCTTCCCTATCATTTTTTGAGTCTTTCTGCTTCACTCTTTCTTTCCTTTCCTTTCAACTATAGGTAAAGAGACTAAGTAGTAATTATGGCATAGCCTGAATGCTATGTTATCTTAACACATTTTCACCAAAAAATTTATTTATTTTTACTTTTCTTTGGATTTTAGAGACAGGGTTTTTCTGTGTATCTCTGGCTTTCCTGTAACTCACTTTGTAGACCAGACTGCCATCAAACTCACAAAGATCTGTCTGCCTCTGCCTCTGCCTTTTTGAGTGCTGGGACTAAAATGTTTACTCCCACTGCCTGGCTTATTTTTACTTTTTAATATTTGTTTATTTCATTTTATGTATACGAGTGTTTTGCTTTAATACATGTCTGTGCACCATGTGCATACCTGGTACCCTTGGAGGTTACCAAATAATTTAATCCATTGTTTTTTAATTCAGTACCACTCAAATTGTCAGGATAAAAACACAGATGCTTTGCTAGAATATGACATTACTCACTTTTGATTTTTTTCCAGTAAAGTCCTTGTTCCCTTTTGAAACTTCATGCCCACAGTTGATACTAGCTGCATTTCCACTGGTCTCCTTCTGTTCTCCAGAACTCTGATCACAATGACTACATAAACTTTGTTTGTAACATTATAGTTCTTTGTTAGCCTGCAACTGTAAACTCTTACACATTTCTCCTGTAAATCAGTGTCAAAGTCTTTTAAACTGATGAGCTATCAGGTTCATCATAGAGTTGTCACTATTAATCAGTAGCAATTTTCTGTAGTGATGACTTGTGGCTATGACACAATGAATGATGAAAAGAAACTAGAAGTAGGAGTGGTTTCATTGAATAACTGGTTAAGGATAAAATTTATCAGGGTGTGAATAGCATAGCAGCAGAAGTGATGCATGTGCTTTTTTATTAGACCAGGCTGGTCTCGAATCACAGAGATCCGCCTGCCTCTGCCTCCCAAGTGCTGGGATTAAAGGCATGTGCCACCACCGCCCGGCAAGTGATGCATGCGTAATATATAATAAGTACTAGTCTTCTCTGTCCAATACTGTAGAAGTTTTGTCTGTGACTAAACTTTCCATGCTTTCTTCTTTCTAAAACTTTCATGCAGATGTTTTAAGCCCCTACACATACCTGCTACATCTTTTGTTTATAAATTCCACCCACCTTCTCTCAACTCTGCATTCCTGGAACTTGATGGTCTGGAGTGTTGATCTCTTCCTTCTTTCCTTCATTCCATTTTTGCCAATTCTTTTCAAAACTATCCACCTGCAAGTGATTCTGAGGTCAGACCCTGACAACAGGAAGAGACATAGTCAGCACATGAGTTAGAATAAAAACCAAGTCCATGTTCCCCCCCAGGTATTTTTATTTCTTCACTTTTTGTCAGTAGTGCATGCTCTTGATTGAGAATAAAGTTTTCCTTGTCAAGATACAAAAGTAGTGGTTTCTTTATTTGCAGCCCCAAACTTATTTCTAACTAGTCTGCGTGGCAAGGACTTGAGGATATTTATTCAATTTTTCATAACATGAAGCAGAAAAGAGACAATGTGGTAATGTTTTGTTTGAGATATAACAAATAAACCTTACCTAAAGATCAGAGCACTGAGCTAGACCACTAGTTAGCCATAGAGACCAGGCAGTAGTGACATACACCTTTTATCCCAGCACATGGGAGACAGAGACAATCTCTGTGAGTTCAAGACCACCCTGAGCTACATGAAACTGAATCAGTCTAAAAGAGAAACAGAGTCAGGCCATGGTAGCTCACAGTTTTAATCCCAGTATTTGGGAGTCACATCTCCCAATATTAGGAAGGTAGAAACAGGAAGGGATATGGCTGAACAGAGAGAGTCTGAGGGTTTGTTAAGACAGTATTTTGTCCCCTGTGATCTGAGAATTTCATAGAGGTAAGAACTAGTGGCAGGCTGCTTTCACCTTTCACCAACTATATATCTGACTCCATGTTTTAATTATTATGATCTGTAGACAGAAGTTTCTGTCCCACATGACTCCATAGCTGTTTAGTCCCAAATAAACATGCAGAGGCTTATATTAATTATAAACTGTTTGGCTTGTTGTTCAGGCTTATTACTAAGTAGCTCTTATAGCTTAAATTAACACATAATTCTTACCTATGTTTCACCATGTGATTTGGTACCTTTTATAAGTATAGCATTCTCATCTTGTTTCCTCTGAATCTGGCTTGCAAGTGCATCTCTACCTTTTCTCTTCCCCTGATTCTCCTAGTCTGGTCACCCCGCCTATACTTCCTGTCTGACTACTGGCCAATCAGCATTTTGTTAAACCAATATGAGTGTCAAATCTTTACAGTGGATAAGAGCATTGTCCCACAGCAAAGATCTGTTAGAAATCATGATGCAAGACAAGAGAGACTGATCCTGTCTCACAGCAACACATTTATTCTAGTAATGTTCCACCTCCCAAAAGCACTAATGTCAAAAAAAACTCAAATGGGTGCTACGATTAAATCATAACACATAATATTAACTTAATACCATTTATTTTCCTCACACTGTGTCAACCATTGTACCATCATGCTTGAATCTAAAAGGATTGTCCATTTTAAATTTTAAATCAACCCTATTTATTTTTGTCAATCCCAACTACTTATAGCTAGTCTATTGACCTTTTGATTGAACAACTTTTCAGTGAAAATGATAAAGACAAGTATAATGTAGAAAAAGCCGTCATGTTTTGAGACATTTGGATTGTTTCATTCAGCATCAGTGAGAGACTTGGATCTTAGAGGACATCTGGTGGAGAGCTTCATCACCTCATGGTCTGACTACTTATACATTTTTTAATGATCCAAACTCCCTACTATGAGGACCATTGTGTGAATATGGGTCATTGTCATAAGAGGAGCAACTGGCCAAGCACCCTACTTCTGCAGAGTCTTACAGAGCATGATTTATAGATCATCATACCATATCATTATTTTCTTCTAAAGAAAAATAAATGTCCTAATTGCCCCCCATGTAGTCTAGAGCACCAGTGGCAAGGATACTTAAAAATGAAAAGGAAATTTATGCCCTGGAATTGCTGAACCATGCATGGGCAGTCCATACATGGTGTTTCTGTTAGACTTGTCCATATTGGGTTTCATGGTCTAAGTTGGTGAGGACAACTGAATAAGTCTCTTCCTCAAGAGGGCAGCAGACCTCATTTTAAATGGTTGTGAGTCACCATATGGTTACTGGGAATTGAACCCCTGACTTTTGGAAGAGCAGGCAGTATTGTTAACCACTGATTCATCTCTCCAGCCCCAAGATGCTTAGTGAATTTATAAACTTCTAGTTTATGTGACAGAACTTTCCTTTTTACATTACAAAGCTTGGTGGGGAAAGGAGTTTGCTTGTGATTTTAATCACCCACAGAAATCTTATGAGAGGGATGTTTTTATTATTTCATTATCTCTAGTGGCATTTCATTTTTATTTTAATAAATAAAACTTCCCTAAAGATCAGAAAGCTAAAACAGCCATACTGGATGGTCCTACAGACACGCAGCAGTAACATACACCTTTAATCCCAATAGTCATACTAGCTTGCCACAGAAACCAAGCAGTAGCAGTGCATGTCCTTAATCCGAGAACTAGAGAGGATTATAAAATGGGAGGAGACAGCTCTCAGGCAGCAGCTCGTTCTAAGAGGAAGGATCACCAATTTTGGACTGAGGTGGAGGTAAGAGCCAGTGACTGGCTGCTTCTCTTTTCTTCAGGCTCAACCCCAATATCTGTCTCTGAGTTTTTATTAATCATGCTTCAGTTATATGTTCTCTCTATGTATTAAAGGTATGCTGGCTAAATATGTGTGCCTACTGCTTTTAAATTGTGTATTTCTGATTTGAACACATTAACTTCTGATTTTTTTGTTTTGTTTTGTTTTTCTAGACAGAGTTTCTCTGTAACTTTTGAGCCTGTCCTGGAACTAGCTCTTGTAGACCAGGTTGGTCTTGAAATCACAGAGATCCGCCTGCCTCTGCCTCCCGAGTTCTGGGATTAAAGGCATGTGCCACCACCGCCCAGCTCACATTAACTTCTTAAGGATGAGTTTCATTGTTTTCCAGCTCTATCATATTCATGTGTTGAAACTTCCTTCATCAGCCTCACCTCACCCCTTTCCTCAGGTGAAACACCAAACTCTGGGTCCCACCTCCTGTAGCACAATATCATCTGTGTTGCTGTAACTGCCTCACGTGGTTGTAATGGCTGTCCACTTTGGAACTTTAAGTCCTTCAGTCTTTTCTATGAATTCTGTCATAGGTTGTTCTATGTGACAATCGTCCACGTGTCTTTCATCACAGGTTAATAAAGGCAGAGATTTCCCCTCCACAAATACTTAGCACAGCATGCTCTGTGAGTTTAGCCAATTTCAAGAGACTCTTAAGTTCTAAGCAGGGTCCTCCTGCACTGATTTGCCTTTTTATGGGAAAGCACTCCTCTCTTGTTAAAAATGAGTCAAGTCCCCTTTCTTCTCAGTTTAGAATTAACGTGAACCCCAACCACTCAATTAAGAAACTGTATTTAGTAGAAGAAGTTCGAATTCATGTATTTGTATGTAAAATAGCTTAAAATAACAGGCAATAAAAATCACTGGGTATAAGAGGTTTGTTTTCTATTTTATTTTTAAAATGCAACTTCTATGCAATTTATCTTGCTTTGTTATAAGAATATCACAGGAGAGGCAGCGTAAAGATTGGAAGCAACAGATGACTCTGATATCTGTTTTGAGATATTAATGATGTAAGAGAGTGAAGTGGCACCCAAGCAAGCTCAACAATCTGGTTGCCTAATCACAAAGACAAGAGCAGCTGACATGCAAACCCCGACAGAACAAAAGGTCTTTCTTTCTTTTTGTTTTCTTCACTTTTTAAACAATTGCTTTGCAGCTAGGAGAAACACTAGGAAAGTAGTAGGGATTTTACTGTCATTTGGCAGGTCGATTTTTTGTTTCACTACTTCAATAATAATATGCTTAATTCCTTGGTAAAATAGTCATGATTAAAAGCTTATATTAAAAGGGTTGTGACATTGAATTTAATGTTTGTAAATATGGAGGAAAAATAAAATTATAGTCACCAAACAATCAAAAAGTAGGTAACAGACATTTCTTTCCTACATCAACCCAAGGATGGTTTATATTAAAGTACAGGTAATTTCAAAGAGCTAATATATGGCACTGTTCCAAATCTTTAACATCTGTTCACCTCCTACATCCTGTTTAATCATCCAATGATACTGTGAATACTAGTTGATCTCTACAGCATTTTTTATGTGTACAAGTGCCTTCCCTGTTGGGTTTAACCAAAGATGCCTTCCCTGCTGGGTTTAACCAAAGCCACCAGCACAAGCATAGTTATGAAACTCTCTTTTCGAACCTGAACAACTCACCAGTAATGACCTAACTGAAGATCATGACTTCCTCACTCCCAAAAGATCTCAGCTGCTACTACTAATAGCTTTTCTGAATAGATCTGGGCCCCTTGAACTTTTTCTCAATCACGGCTAAATGTTTGTGTGTTCAGTCGTGTTTGTCCCCTTTACAGGCAATCACAGCTCTCTGAGTTCATGAGTGCCAAAGTCACTGCATTCCACAGCTTTCTCCTCATTTTGTTGTTCTTCTGTGCTATTCTCCAAGTATTGAAGAAGCAATATTGTTTAAGATTGAGCACTCAACAATCACTTGTTATTAGCACTTAGATCATCATGAATCTCTGAATTAATTGCTATCCCTTTGATACATGAAATAGAGTATAACACTTGTGAACTATAGTAGACTATTGAAAATGCCCCTTAACTGACTTCCATAATATATAAATAAATTTGACCTTGAAAATAAGTACTTGCACTAACAGAAGCAAGAGGGGGATCAACTAAAGGTTAAAGCAGGGGAGGCAGGAATATGGGGATTAGAAAACATTGATCTGAACAGTAGCTAGTGATGACTACTTTTACTGGGGGTATAATATAGAGGAGACCCTCCAGTGTAAATAGTGTGAGATTAGCAAATTACAACATAACAGATACTGAGATCACAAACTCAGTGTGTTATTTTGATACAACTTTAAACATAGAAAACTTGTAAGTTTTATATCACATTTAACACACAAAGTACAAATACATTTTTCAATTTAACTTATTTCCACAGATTTTTATTCTTTTCTATTCTAGTCTCTTTCTATCTTTATCTGTCTGTAATCTATCTATCCATCTGTCATTATCAACTATCTATCACTTAGTGAATGTGAGTATACACATGTGAGTGTCCCAAATCTACTTCAGAACACATGGGTTATTGGGGTGATATCCCCATTTAACATAGTGGCTGTGTGTTATTTGTCTTATTTTTCTTCTTGATTTTTGATATAAACTTTAAAATTAGGTTGTTTCTCACTACCTTGCCTTGCCCAGATAGAAATGGTGAGGAAGATCTTACCAGGGATTCTAGTTGCCTGCATCACAGTATAGATCTCAGTGTCTTCATAAACCAGCCATCCTCTGAGAATGTCCAGCAAATGAAACAGGAGAGTTCTGACTACACGGGTGTTAGCCAGGAATCTCACTGCACATCTCCATCTCACTGAAACTAAGATTTTGTTCCTTCAAACTTTCCAGTCAAGATCAACATTTCATTAAATGTGAGAAAATGTTACATCCATGTTTTGTTTAGTCAACAAAATGACCATAAATTAATTTAATTTGAAAACAAAATAATTTCTATAAATTCAATTACATCAAATTCTTTTACCTATTCAAGATTATGTTATGCTTTAGTAAGTTCAGGCAACAATAACAAAATCACATCAGAATAAATACCTTTTTAAAACAACCACTCCTCCCTGGCTTCTGGAATCTGGGAAGCCAAAGGTAAATGTCTGATGGAAGCTTTCTGGTACCTTCTCACTGTGTCCTCACATGGTATAGAAAAAAAATGTCCAATTCCTTCTCTTACAGGGGCATTGATTCAATTGTGAAAGTTCCACACATGACATAATTGCCTTGTAAAGATGCCATCTAGAGGTAACATCACAGGGGATAAAAGTTTCAAAGTGTGAGTGAGCAGGGCCACAAATGCAAAATGAGACACTTTTCATGTTTCCTAATATTTAACCACTTTATATGTTTACACTATACTAACACCCACCAGTTCCCACTCCTCTGTC
>JAQHUG010000013.1:6925757-6972607 GCA_028555095.1 Dicrostonyx torquatus | reverse complement strand
TCTTTCTTTTAGTTTTTGTGTCAGCCATGTTTAGTTCTACCATAGGTCTATGGGATATCCAGTCTCTGGTTCCTGGTCATCCAGGCAGTGTAGGGCATGGACTGCTACTATACCACTTTTGGATGTATATTTCAAGGATGCTCCATTCTACCACAAGAACACTTACTAACTATGTTAGGTGAGGTTTTATTCATAATAGTCAGAAACTGAAAACAACCTAAATGTCCCTCAACTGAAGAATGGATAAAGAAAATGAGGTACATTTAAAATTCTATACACTGGAATATTATCCAGCTCTTAAAAAAATGATTTCAAGAAATTTGCAGGCAAAAGCATGCAACTAGAAAACATTATCCTGTGTACAGTAACCCAGACTCAGAAATAAAAGTATTCTATGTTTTCACTTATAAGTGAATATTATCTGTTAAATAAATGAGACTCTAGCTACAGTCCACAGACTTGGAGAGGTTAAAGAGGTGGGCTTGAGAATGGATTCATGGATCTCACTGGGAAGGGGAAGTAGAATAAATTTTGCAGGTTGATTGGGGTAGGTGGGACCTGGAGTGAGAAGTAATCTTTAGAAAATAAGAAGGGTATGGGTGTTTACTAAAGGCAGTATGAGATAACAATAAAATGGTCAAGGCACGCCAGCTAGTATATTTAGCACCTTAGATGCTTTTGCTTTCTTAGGATCAGACTATCACCAATCAACTAATATTTAAAAAATAACAATGTACTCTTTTAACATAGTTATTATGCTACAAAGTTGATAACATACATATAATCATTAATAATAATTGAAATTGAAATTGATTAAAACTATCCTGATAGGTAGCACACATGTTTGTAATGTCAGCACTTAACAGGTGTGCCAAGAGATGGAGTCCAATTTATTTAGTTGCTCTACATAAGTGATGTTTGAGGGATAAGAATCTTGGTGCTGATTGCATATACAGTAATTCGATCTTACCAACTATATCCTTATTTTAATGATGCACTATAATTAAACAGACCAGTGCCATTAGAACAAATTGGCCATAGTACATGGGAATTCACTTATAATACATTTTTTTAACTTGACAGACTCTAGAATTACCAGGTGGCCATGTAATATGGCCATAGGAAGTTATCATGATTACATTAATAGAGGTAAGAAGACTTGTGCATTATCACAGTAGATGTGAGAGTTTTCTCTGGCTGTAATAATGAACTGAAGGAATGAAGGGAGCTGAGCAACAAGCTCTGTCCATGGGTATGGTTGTGATGTGACCACCTGCTTCAAGTTCCTACCACTATGGCTTCCTTGTCATGAAGTACCATATCCTTGAATTGTAAACCAGAATAAATTCACTTTTCCTTAGTTTTGTCACAGAATACCATCACAGGAAAGGAAAAATACATGGTGAATCTATACTTATCTCAAAATTAAGAGACTTAGTTTCCAAAAACAAATGGCAGCCAGAAAACAAGATGCTTTAAAAGACAAGTCATCTGTGTAAATGCTATGGTTGTTAACTTGGTGTCATTGTGGGACTCCTAACAGTAGGAGCTGGTGTTTCTCTGGTTCTTTTGTCTACTGAGATTCTTTTCTTGCCATTGGGCTGTCTTGTCCAGCCTCAATATGAGGTCTTTTGCCTGGTCTTACTGTGTCTTTGTCCTGTTAGGCTGGCATATCTTGAAGGCCTTTTCATTTCTAAAGAAGAAGCAGAGGGAGAGTGGATCTAGGGAAGAACAGATGTGGTGAAGGGGCTGGGAAGAGTGATAAGATGAGAAACTGAGGTTTGGATGCATATCGAATGAAAGAAGAATCTATTTTCAATACATAAATAAATAAAGGAAGACTTCAAGATTATAAATATAGTGAATTTAACCAAAGACACATTGTTAAGAAAACATACAAATTTAATTTTAAGGCAAGAAATAATCTTGGAGACTGGGGTAATTATTTTATAATAATAAAATATGAACATTAAGAGTTATGATAATTAAAAAGCATTCTTAACAATAGGTCTTCACAATACCCACAATAAATTGATTTTTAAAAGTTAAAGAGAAGTATGCAATCATAATTATTTTATCTACTACTCACAATTAAAACTTAAGCAAAAAATTCATAGAGTCATGAAGTATATGAACAGCTTTATTAGTAAACTTAACCCAATGAACACAACACAAACTATGGCATAATGCAAATTTTTGTATTAAGTTTATTAGAATGTTTACCGCTATGGATAACATAATAGAGCACCAAACAAGTTTCAAAATAAACTTCAAAGAAGAATTGAAATAATTCAATAATTTTTCTGATTGCAATTAAAGCATATTGGAAATTATTTTAAAAAGCACTTAAGTTCAAATGCTTGATGATTAAATAGAATGCTTTTTAATGAGTTCACAAATCAAAGAAAAATTTACAAGGACATGTAAATAATAATCAATAAACTGTATTAAAATTTGTAGGAAACAGCTGAACAGTGACTAGAAAGGAACATAAAATTATAAATATATGCATATTTATAAATGTGCAATTCAAAGAATTTTAAATTAAAGCAAAACCAGGATAACTAAAAATTGCATTTAACAATTAGTAAAATTAGGAAACTTCTGGTAAGATTTATGAATAAAAATGAGAGAAATGAAAATTTGATCAATATCAATAATCTAAAGAGGACATGAGTTTAGGTTTAATATATGCCAAAATGAAAATAAAAGTAGTGTAAAAGGATTGTTAAACAAATATATTTCAATAGGCCTGAAGATTTAGATGAAATGGATATATATTTTATTTATCCATTATTACAGTAAGTGAGAATCCTAAATAGATAGGATAAATACAACTGTGTATGCAATATTTCCCACAAATTCCAGTGGAAATTGACTCCATTTTTTTGTTGTTGTTGGTTTTGTTGTTCTTTGATGTTTTTTCACACGAATAAAGAAGAGTTAATGCTGGTTTTACAAGAGCTACTTCAGGACATAAAGAATGTGTGACTCTTTACAAAATTCTTTTTATGAAGCTGACATAACCTTGAGTTTAAAATATGGCAAAGACAGCATACCAAGAAAGTTAAAGAGGCTGGACCTTGTATTTGCTACCACAGATTTAATCTAGGCACGTATGGTGTAGGAGGGTCTTCTGTATTTTGTGTGCTTTCATTGGTTAATAAAGAAGACTGCCTGGCCTGTAGATTCTTATAGGGCAGCCCTTAGGTGGGCGGAGTAGACATAACAGATTTCGGGGAAGAAAGGAAGTATGAGAGTCACCATGATTTTCCAGCCCGAGATGGATGTAGGTTATACTTATGCCGGTAAGCCACAACACGTGGTGATACACCGATTACTAAATATGGGTTAAACTAATATATATGAGGTTAAAACTAATGGGCCAGGAAGTATTTAAATGAATACAGTTTGTGTGTAATCATTTCGGGTATAAGCTAGCTGTGCTGTAGCCAAGAGCCAGGCACTGGGAACAAATGGCCGCACTCCTCGCCGCACTCCTCCCAGATGCTGGGAATAACAACCCTCTCCCCCTATTACAGCACACTTAGGAGGCCGAGGCAGGTGGACCTCTATAAGCTCAAAGGCTTGCCTGGTCTATGTAGTGAGTTCCAGACCAGTCAAGGCTGTATAGTGAGACACTGCCTCAAAAAACAAACAAGGAAACAAACCAAAAACATTAGAGACAGGGCATCTCATGGCTGTGCCTGCATAAGCCTCAAAGAAAATGTCAGCCCATCAGACGTTCTAATTTTGAATAGTTTCCTCCAGAAATGCAACCGTTGCTTAATATTTAATAATCAATATTTACAAAACAATGGACCAGATGAAAAGAGGCATAAAAAGCATAAAATAAAACTCACAAATTCTTCATATGTTTTTCCAAAGTCAGCAAGTTAAGAAGAAAAGTAGTGATTATGATTTATTCATTTTCAAAAGAATTTCCAGCAAGCACCATATTCATACTTCATAGTGAAATAATGAAACATTTTTCCCATGTGGGGGGTGGTGGTCTGCCACCACACAAACTGATCTCTGCCACAATTTCTATAAAACATACTTTATTTTCCTAAGTAAGCTCTAAGCAATTTATCAACCAACAAAAGACAGAGAAATCTGAAAGAAATGGAAATTTAGTTTGCAGTGGCCAGGATTAGGTATATAGAAGTTCTTTTAAAATGAAAACTTTTGTACTTAATATGTATATTTATTTTTTAAAGTAACTAGATTCAAAACCAAAGTAAAAAATAATTTTGATTTTACACACTAAAAAAGGCATAGAAAAGTAAGATAAAGTGACCACAATAACAATGTTATCTAACATAAAAAATCCTTAGGATTCACTGAATGATTAAAAACTCATAAATACAGCTGAGAGAATGTGGAGATTAAATAAATGCAGAAAACAGCACATCCATCAATAGCAGGGTGTAATAATTTCAGATGTTATTTCCTCCCTTAATTGATCTATAGGCACTGTGCAATTCTGTCTTAAAGTCCAGGTGGTTTTAGAAACTAACAAGATTATCTCAAACACAGCAGGAAAACTAACTAGAGACTTCACACTAGCTTTCCTGATTTACCATAGCACTGCCATAATTAGAACCTACTTGGCACTGGAGCTGGAGCTCAGTGGTCCAGGGCTTGCTTAGAATATGAGAGATCCTGGGTTTAGTCCCTAGGGCTGCAAGAAACATTTACAATAACAGCACGAATACTTCATCATCAAAACATTTGACAAATGGTCCAGCTGTAAAGAAACTTCAGAAACAAAACAGAAATTGTAAGTGATTTATAATAAACATTCCCGGGCATGTAGAGAAAGAAGGAGAGCTTTCTCAATGAAAAGTTCTGGTGTAGGTAGTGTCCACAGATACAATTTCACCCCCAATTTTATATACACATAAGGTAATTTCAGATTCATTGCAGACATCATGATAAGCAAAGACAAGGCTTCTTAAGAGAAAATACATTTATGAATATAGTCATAAAAAATTCTTGAAACTGAAAATAGAAACTATGTATCCATAAAGAAAAGTTTTGAAGTCATTGACAAATTCTAGTATACAATTATATAATATTAAGATATTCATATTTAAGATACACAGAGTAGTGCTTTGATATACATAAATGTTTATTACAATGAAGCAATTTTTTTTACTTTAAAGTGTGTTTGTGTTTGTAAAGTACCTAAAAGAATCTATTCTCCTCAGAAATATTGATAGTACAATTATTATCGGAAAAGATAATGCAGCCTTTGGTATCTCTGAACTTATTTCTCTTACACAACTATAAGTTTATTTGTTTGAGGTACATTTTCCAATTAATACACTTGTTACCACTAGATGTGTGTGTAAATTGTTAATTCTATTTCAATAAAATTTTAGTTTATTTTTATAGAAACTCCAGTCAGGACTGGTTTTGGTGAGGTTGACCAGAATGGGTGAATACTGTCAAGAAGGTATGTTTTAGGTGCTGGAGATTTCTGTTTGTGTGTGAAACACAATGAATAAGCAAATCTATCAGAATTTGAATACTTTAATAGACAAAATTAAGTTTCAACGCAATTTTTCAATATTTTAAAATGTATGAACTAGTGTCATCTATGTGATTGAGCAGGGTTCTCCGGAAAGTCTTCGTGTGATAGCAACAGATTGGAGGAGGTGAGTATTTTCAGTTAATGATGGGTTGCATTAAATTGCTTTATTCGTTGATTCAGCTATTCTTGTAGGTATAAATTTATCTTTGCATGACAACCCTGGTGGGTGTCTTAATTCATTCTAATGCTGAATGTCTGACCATATAAAGAAACACTAGCAAAGATGTAAGAGCATTAGCTGTGTCATTCATTCAATCAACAAACACTGAACGTCTTCCTGTGCCTGGCCTGGGTTATGATCAGGGCTAAGAAACATCTCTATGGTAGAGCCCTTAAACTACAAGATTTCATATTCTAATGAACAGATGGATAAGTAAAGACAAGTTATTAGAATACTAGAAGGGCAATATCTAAGATTCTGACAGCAAAGTGAATGTAGAAAATAGATAAGGCTTACCTACTTAGCACTTGTGAAACTTGTCAAATTATATGAAAAAACTAAAATACCCCTCAGATCATGCCAGGATATAGAATCTGATGCCTTAAGACATGGCAGGTAGGGAACAAGAGTTAATTTCAGGTAATAGAGGTGAACGAGCTTCAGAAGTCTGGGATCTAAGGGTGGAAGTCATGCAGAAGGGATCAAGGAAGTGAAAAGTGATCCTGTCAGTTTAAGTAGCAGAATGAAAACTTAGAAACATCAGGGAGGAGGTTTATGAAACATGGAAATGGGTGAAGTTTGTGAGTTAAGGTTTCTACAAAGTCTAACTTTGTAGACAGCAAGGAAACAGACCCAACTGTATAAGGAACCCTTACTTTTCAGACTGGTATGTTGTTGAAGGTATCTGGATAGGAGATCTTGAGTGAGTACACTCTGTGCAGATCAAATAGAGACACAGCAGAACTCTATCTTCCCTGTTGTGTTACTCATTCCTCTGGTTGCTTCTTTGCAGGATCCACCCTGTGCCCTGACTGAACAGTCCCTCAAACTATGACCTTTAATGGATGTGGTGCCTTTGATGCAGTAGATTTTTGTGCCCCAGGAACCTACTGAATTTGGTGTCAGAACTGAGTCCATTTGTCTTTGGATCAAATCTCTGTAAAACAGATCTCCATCTTTTTTGTGAGATGGAAGCACTGGTTAATCTATCTCTGGCCCTGAATGAATTCACAATACCCATCTGTTCTTTGGAATCATCCTCTAGTCCAGTGGTTCTCATCATCCTAATGCTGATTTTATTTGATGAAGTTCCTCATGTTGTGGTGACCCCCAAGCATAAAATTATTTTCATTGCTACATCATAACTGCAATTGTGCTACTGTCATGTATAGTAATGTAATATTTTTGGAGACAGAGATATTTGGAAGGGGCTGTGATCCATAGTTTGGAACCACTGCTCTAGTCAGTATTCCTGGAGAAACTAAAAGGAACATAGTTACAACTTTTGAGATCGCCATGCATTTATTTTTACTTGTAGTTTTAAGGGAGTTGGACTAAGAGAAAGGTACAATGTTGGTTCTGCAGCGTAAGACATCAAAGCCTTTGTTATGCATTGGATTTATAAGCTAGAGGATGACAGAAAAAGGAGACCTTAATTGTGATGGCTTCAGATCATTTGAAGATCAGACACAAGTCATATTAGTGCATTATAAGACTTTTGGTAAAGATATAGTTTTCAACCTAATCATATCACCTCTAAATAAAAAACCACTTTGTCATATATTTGTCATTTTATTTAATTAGATTAAGTCTGAGTATTTATATAGGTTAATGTATACTTACACCAGGTCACAAGATGACAGTGATATTATTTGATGCCTCTCTCTTCCTAAATAATTATACAAGTTGGTTTTTGAAGTTTGAAATGCTTGTGTGAGCTATGCCTGATAGCCAAATAAAAATGTGCGATTTTAATTCATGTGTGCACCAACTGGATGCGACAAGATAGGACTGAGTGGGGAATAGGATATAAGATTCTCTGTTAAGTTTGTCTCTAACTCCATGACCTTGGATAAATGTATATTTATTCTGTAAGATGCAGGCAAAACCTGCCCCCTACCTATCCTCTGGAGCTGCTACAAGATTTATTGAACTAGAAGAAAAAGTGGTTTATAGGTCTGGAGAGACTGAAGTCACATACATGCAAAGCAGTAGGATTTATTCCTTGAGTTATACAAAGGTAAACCCGCTTTCATAACACCCCTATGTGTCAGGTAGGTAACCTTAGCCCACATTTTCAAAATATGAGGGCTTAAGTACTTCTGGTCAAGCAACCTAGATTGGATGTCTGAGAAGACACAATGACTGGATTCAGACTGTGCCCAGTATCTATTTGATGCCTGAAAGTACTTTAAAGGGCAGCTTAAACTGTTCCCATCATTCCTTTGGCAGAGTATGGAAACAGCCCGCATATTGTTCTACCTAGTTTTCCTTCATTGCATTCATCTGAAATGCAAAACGCCTTTTCTCAGCAGTATCCCAGGAGAGCCAAGGACTTGGGAGCTATTAAGAGACATTGTTCTAGTGATGAAGCATATAATGTGATTTAATGTAAGCTGAAGTCAAGGTATCCATCAGACAACGAGCAATGGAAGACAGACAAAAGAATGTCAGAGTTGGTCTGTCAGCCTGGAGTGGTAGCACCTGCTTATAATCCCATATATGGTAGGCTGAAGGAGGAGGATCACAAGGTTGAGGCCAGCCTAGTCTGCATAGTGAGACCTTGCCTTGAAAAACCAAAACAAAAAAAAAAAATAAATAAAAGAGTTAGCTAACTGTAGCTCTTGAAGTATGATTATGGCAGTGATGAATATTCCACCCCGCTTAGAATCACCTCCTTATGCATACCTGATGTGGGAGTGTTCTCCTGTATTTTGTATTACTTTCATTGGCTAATAAAGAAGCTGCCCTGGCCTGTAAGATAGGACACAGCCCTTAGGTGGGTAGAGTAGACAGAATGGAAGGTGGTGAGAGAGAAAAGAAGTGAGAGAGCCATCATGATGCCTCTGCCGGAGTTGGATGCAGGTGAGACTTTTCCGGTAAGTCACCACCTCGTGGTGACACACAGATTATTAGGAATGGGTTAGTTTATGATGTGAAGCCTAGCCAAGAAGAGGCTAGTGATAATGGGCCAGGCAGAGTTTAAATGAATATAGTCTGTGTGTAATCATTTTGGGCATAAATCATTTCGGAACACAACCCACACCTTTCCCCCTCTTACTACACATACCAAATAAAGGCAAGGGGATAAGGACTGCTAAAACATTTACCCCTCTCCCTCCACACAATTGCCCCTTACTCACCTGTTACAGTATTGCTTGTTCAATGATACTGAAACTGGCTAAGCTTTTACTGGGTGCCTAATCCATAGAAAGTCACCAACAAATGTTGTCTGCTAGCTGAATTTAGAGTAGAGAGAATTCCAGCAGGAATGGGTATGCAGAAGCCTTGCCTTGGGCACTAATGGCAGCGTGACCGTGGGCGACAATTGTTTAGCATCATATGCAAAATGGAATAAAAGTTAATATTTAGCTGAAAGTTCACAGAGGAACCATATAAAGTTGGTACATTTAAAGGCTGGAGCATAGGGTCTCACATAGAGGATCCAGTGTTACTAACCAGGATAACAAACACAGGATTAAATAACACTGGAAAGTTACTATTAAGAGACTGACACAGAACAGAGGCCATGACATTACTCCTGATGAAACATTTGATGTTGATCTGGACAACAATAGGATAGTTTTCATGTGCAAAATTAAAAGTCCTCTTATAGGAATCATCAATGTATAATCTCTTCAGGCCTGTGACATTAGTTTGTTAATAACATTTTCAATAACAATAACTATTGTGGCCCATGACACGGCTCAGCATACAGGCAATCACTGGGGTTGGTAAACTGAGGACATGAGTTTCATCCCCAAAACTGATGTGGTGAAGGGAAAGAACCTTTTACACACATTGGTCCTCTGAACTCTGTACAAATTTTCCTAGGGTGAGTCTTATCCACATTTGTGCAATTTTATCTTCACCAGTGGATAATAGAAGTTGGGCCTTAAAATTTTCCCCTGTCCACTATGAAGACTTAGCAACTGAGTTATTGCCATTTTAGAGTTATCATTCTTGCGGTCTTTTTTCTTTTGTTTTATTGCTCTTAAGATTTTTTTCCCCTGAGGCAAGATTTCACTGTGTCCTTATTCTTCTCTCTTTCCTGGAGGACCTCCCGCTCATTTATCTGGATGGGAAACGAGGCTCACAGAGTACTGAGGGAAAGCAGTAAGCAAATGATAACCCTGCCTTGCACCTAAAATCCTTTCTGAGAGGAGGAACAAGAACATCTGGGGTTTCGGCAGAGTGGACTGGAAGCCTGGGGAGGAGAGAGGATTCCTGACTACAGACTTTCTGTAGAGGCCACAACCTGCCCGAATGTGTTTCTCTTTCAGCAGGGTCTGTATTTGTATAATGATGTTCAAAGAATCCTTGTCTTTTCGTAGCTGGAGGACATGTTTAGGTCCTCAAATCTGATTTCTGATACGAGCAGTTCCTAAGAACGCACTTCCTTCCTGCTTTGGTCTTCAGAGCAATTTAGATCTGATATTTTATTTTATTTTTTATTTTTTTGACATAAGATCCCACTCTGTAGCCAAGACACTTCTGTAGCTTTGTTGTGTCCTTTCCTAGCCTTGAGTCAGCAGAGATCATCCCGGCTCAGTCTCCCAGGTGCTGGAACTACAGGCCTGAGCTGTAGGAGCCATCGGTATATGACATCTCCCTGGAATGGAGTTTTATCATAAATGTAGTCCTCTGGAACATCATTAGGGAGGTTCCTCAACCAAATATTATCACTGAGTATCTCACTGCCAAGTGGGGTTGTGGGGTTTATGACAAACACAGACTCCATAAAGTAATATAAGAAGTCTAAGTGCCAGAGAACAAATATCAAATTGAAACTGGAATTAGCACTACTTTATAACATGTTTATCAAATCCATATATATTCCCTCAACAATTTCATAACTCTCGTGTGCATAAGGGAATGTTATCTGGAACATGAAAACTGTAAGGAGTTTCAAAGTTATTTCAAACCTTAGAGATAACTATCAATTTGAAAAGGGCTTGGCTTTTGAGAAACTCTGGAATTTTCAAAGCCCTCTCACCTACTATGAATCCTTATCTGAACTTCTGAACTGTATCACGGGATTTGGGGTAGGCTGATATTGCAATCACAGAATTACAGAATGTAGGAACAGAAAGGATTTTAAAGATCACCTAATGAACTACTGAATTTAACATGTAGGAAGCTGAACTGCCTGAGGTCCCACAGCAAAGGCCACCAGGCACTGACTTGCTCAAGGGGGAGCCAAATGCGGGTGTTAGCAACCCTGGGTCAGACACCGGCGACACCAGACGCATACAAATCCTTTCCTATGTTTGTGGAATACACAGATCTATAGCAAACTCACAACTCGCACTCACTAAGTCAGTCATCTGTAGTTCCTACCGTTCAGAACGCTGTTGCTAAGCCCCGAGAATAAAATTCCAAGCAGGTCACTTCTTCCAAGTTTAGTCTCCCTCTTCCAAGATGTATGGAGCCATAAAATACTTGGGGAATCTTAACTTTAAAAACGTGTTTTTAAGTGCATTTGTTATCAATGACCGAGAGTGCTTAAGGAGGACAGGATCTAGGAGGAATCACAGAGAGGGGACAAATCTTCCCAACTATATACACACAGGCATAGACTAAGGGGAACGAACACACACACACACACACACACACACACACACACACACACAGAGTCAGTTAATTATGTCGCTCTCTGCTGCCTTCTGGGATCTTCCGCAAGCCAGGATACACAGGATACACAAGCTCTGCTTGGAGTAAGGACTAGATGCCAACTCACTCAGTTTAAGAGGGAGAAAGAGCAAGAGCCCACACATCCTTATCTCTTAACTGGAAAAGACCAGAACCGCCGCCCTCCCCCCCCCCCGGGGACGGGTACGCGGGGCTGCTTGCGGGGACTCCGCGGACCTGGGGGAGGGTTGTCGTGGGCATAGCTGGTGCCCGCAGCCCTGTGCGCAGAGCCCGGAGCCCCGGCAGCGCCCTCCCTCCCTCCGCGTCGCCAGCCAGCTCGCGGCGCCCGCTCCGCCCGTGACTTCAGTTCGGCTCCACCCCCGCGCGGCGGCGGCTCGCAGCTCCGTCCCAACCCGCGCGCTCCGCACAAGCCCAGCCCGGGCGAGCGGCAGCCACCTGCCCGGCGCCGCCTGAGCGCGCCCCGCCGCGGCCCAACTTGGATGGAGTTGGGGTCCTGAGAGCACACCCCGCGCCTTCAGCCCGGAGCCCCGCGCCGCCGCCTGCCTTCGGTCCGGGATCCCTTCTCTGCTTCTCTCCGCTTCCGCGATGGGAAAAGTTGGCGCCGGCGGCGGCTCCCTGGCCAGGCTGAGCGCGCTCCTGGCCAGCGCGGGGCTTCTGGTACTCTTAGCCCCCGGCGTCCGCAGCAGCCGCTCCTGCTGCTCCTCACAGCACCCGGGTTCGGCCCCACGCTGGACCCTGACCCCAAGAGGTTTTCCTCACCCGGGACCGCTGGGTCGGGCTCCTGCCACGCCCCCGCCCCTCCTCATGAGACCCCTGTTTGCAGTGGCCCCCGGGGACCGGGCGCTGTCTCTGGAGCGATCTGGGGGCAGCAGGGTGTCAATGACGACCGCTGCACGCTCTGGCCGAAGGAGACGGAGTGGAGCGGATCCTGAGAAGACCGAACCCGGAGAGGGTGCGAGTCGGAGCCGCCGGGGCATGTTAAGGGATGGAGGGCAGCAGGGGCCTGGGACTGGCAGGCGGGACCCGGACAAAGCCACCCGCTTCCGGATGGAGGAGCTGAGACTGACCAGCACCACGTTTGCGCTGACTGGAGACTCGGCACACAACCAGGCTATGGTCCACTGGTCTGGCCACAACAGCAGCGTGAGTAGAATGGAACTGTGGGCAAAGGGGCGAGAGAAGCAAAGGGTTACTGTCCGCTGTGAGATCTAATGGAGAATATGGGGGGAAAGAGGGTTCTGGACTTGGGAATTGCTTCACTGAAGACTTCCCAGCGGGCCTTCCTCAGGAGTTAACGGTGCCTACTAGGGAGCCCTCTCACCCCCAACGAATGAGTCTTCTCCAAATCACAAGGTTCAAGCTGGAACTGAACAGGCAGATCTTATTTTACTTCTTCAGTGACACTGGAGGGTCGAACTGAAGACCAAGAACGGGAGTGTGGGGGTGTGCTAAAGTAGTTTTAATACAGAGATGAAAGGGTTAAATATCCAAGCCCACTGAAAGTCCCTTAAGGGACTTTTCCTACCTGGATAGATTTATGGAGTGCACGGAGAAGTCGCATGTGTGGGCTTTTAATTTTATTTTTATACAGAACACAAAGCTCCTTGTTCCGCCCAAGAGAGGCAAACTGCAGTGCGATATTAGGTGCCCTTTTTATTATCATCTATTTGTGGACCAAATGGATGCAAGTTTCAGCGCAGAGCCTCCCCAGCATCTTCCGACAGCGTTAGCAAGTGCGTTTTGAGAACCAGGGCTTTTCTAGCCCATGAAAGGGCAGTTGTTCTCCGGCATGGTCAGCCTGGGGAAGATCAGATAGATAGATTTCAGGGACAACAACAGGGAGTTGTTTTCCTACCGACTGACCTCCTCTAGAGAAGAGCTCAAAGATTTGAATTCCCCTTATGAGGACAGGGAAGAGATTTCAGGCCCTGGGAGATTTAGGTTGCAAGTCACTGATTCTGTCAGGAGATTCAGATTTGAAGAAAAGCCTGTGCATTTGAAATCTGAGAAAGCTGTACAGTTTAACCCAAACGTAGAAACTTCAATGCTCTGAAATAGTAAAGGACCAGCTTTGATGGTAATAACTAAAGACTCTTTAAAAGTGTATGTGTAAAGTTCTCCCGACTGCTGTGAAGCCCAGCAAAGTTAGAGGCTTATAAAAGGGGGGAGGGTCTCAGTTGCAGCTTCCATTGGATGATAGACACCGAGTCTACAATGTGCAGTCGATGCAACCTGGTACCTTTGTAAATGTTTTCTGTTGTGGTGCGCATGCCAGGAACGTTGCCAACAAGTGCCACTTCGCTGAGCTGTGTTCATCGCTGGGTTTTTAATGAGAGTTGAGAAGGCTTTGATGTTCAGTGTCATGTATTTGGCGATCTAGCGCCTGTCCTGTACTGAGGACAGCAGCTGGGTTTCTGGACAATGCAACCTTCGAGACAGAGAGGTAGAGGCTGCTGTTCCAGGTGGTTTTCACGAACAGTTACAATAAAAAAAAATTGCTGAAATTTTACTCAAGTTCTGGACACTCTTATCTTGGTGCATCATGTCTTTTAATATCAAAACTGCTAAAACTTGATTCTTTAATTTTTAAGTACGATCTTCCTATGCTGGCTGATTAACTCAGGGTCCCTTAAGTGATTAACTCAAAGCTCTGCCTTTGGGAGGAGATTCTGAATACAGCAAATGTATGAGGTCTTTTATTGAGAAGAAAAAAAGAAAGATAAAACTTTGGACCCAAACTCTTCCTGGCTTTTAATGTAATTCAAGCTGTAAAATATCACTTATCCATTAGACCTCTACTTTAGTTCATCTCTTAAAAGATCTTGGAGAGAGAATACATGTTTGGCAAATTTTAACCTCCATTTCAGAAATGGCACCAAGCACTGCCAGCTTTTAATTTCTTTTCGATGCATATGAGTTGAGTAGGGCTTACTAGGCTAGGGCTTGGGCAGGAAGATCAATCTAGGAAAACGCAGGAAATAATGGAGATGGTGAGTGTTAAAGGTCTGAACACTCAAATTATGTGAACCACAGGGTGAGATTTTGACCCTCTAATGTCTCCTCCCCCACCCTCCCAGGTCCTGCTCTGAGTAGCTCACAGAAGTACTTTTGCTATTATAATATGCATTTGTGTAGATCATGAAGAAAGAGAAACAGTGTTTATCCAGGACCATTAAATAAAACCAGTCCTGCTTGTCTGGACCAGACTCCTCAGAGATAGAAAGATTACAATACCTTGTACAGGGAAAAAATTCAGGAAGATGCTTTTGGACAATGTTGTGCAATGAAAGTAGAGGGAGAACTGAATTCCAGAGCAGCTCCCTGGTGTTTGATCATGGCTTGTTGTTCATGCTATGGGTGTGGAATCCATCTAAAGAGGGGGGATACTTCTAGATTACTTTCCAAGAATTCCAGGTCAAGTTACTCATCACTAGGTACTGTGACTGAAATACTTTGAATCTGTTCTCAATTTTATCATATTTATTCAGACTGAGAAATCTACATATTTAAACTGAAGGGCAATATTAGGGAAATCCCATGTTTTCATACTTAGATATCCCCACTGTCCTGAGTCTCCTTTCCAGTTCTCAGGGATACATGTAACAGAACTCCAAAGCCTTTGTCACATTAGATGAAATCCTGTGCTCAAAAAGAGCCTTTGATTACAATAACACTGGAGTTCAAGGTGCAAATGCATGCTAATTATAGGCTGCCTGCCAAATTGGTGAGAAACTCTGAATTGGTCTCTCATCTCCTTTCCTCCTTTTTCCTGCCCCGTCAGCTATCGGGCTCATGCAGTTGTGTAGAGACATAACTGTTGTGCCTCGTCCGTGGGTGTGATGTACTTCCTCCACACTGCAGTCTTCTCCCTTGATGGAAACCGTTGCTAGAGTTGGTGGAACACCTGGGGGGATCTTCTGGCATGAAAGGTGCTGGGTATGAATCATTTGTCATAAGCTTCGTGTCATAAGCAGGGACATATTGTCCCTATCCTACTCGTTCCAGGCATGCTGTGCCCTGATCTAAATTTATGTAGTAATCCTTGGAGTGTGGCAAAAATGTATTTGTCTACAGATGCGTTCTTGGTGCTTTATGTGTTGATACTTTCATCCCAAGGGATTTTAAAGTGTTATACTCGCTAATCTATAAAATCCCTTGTAGGTGGTAAGTAGGTGACAAGTGTTAATATCTCCCTTTCATATTTTTTTCTGGAGTTAGCTTGAATATTTCAGTTCATCACCCAGGCTTTTTCTCACTGGCAATAGTGTTAAGTGGCTGGTTCACAGAACTTTTTACTTAGATTTCCCACCACGAGAACTTGGGTGTTGTTCTCTTCAGACAGTATGATGACTTGGTCAGCATTCATGTATCACTTTGCATTTAGTGGTTTCTAGAGCTGACATTTCTACCTAACATTACTGAATAAACTGAGTTCCCACTGGGGCATGTCAGGTGTCTTTCATTCACCTAAGCATGTTGAGTAGAAGATCTTACATAGAAGAGGAAGCTGAGGCTCCAACAGAGTGAAGGACGACCAAGAGAAAATCATCCATGAATGCATAAAGCAGGAAAGAAGCTTCTGTAGTCACTGCTCTGACACCCCCCAAAACAGCTTGCCTTGTGAGTTTTTACGTAGACAGAATTCAAGCGTTTGAACTCTGTATACTCACAATCTTGCTGTGAGTTGGTGTTTGATGGTGATAGGAAGACCTCTTCTGGACTGAAAGCTTCCTCTCCTTGAGGAAAAGCAAGTGCTCTACTGTATGTCTATCATCACATAAGTCACTGTAAGTAGGGGGTTGCTTGTTCTCAGACACCCACCTCTTCATCATTTGTGAGAGGTGGAATTTGCACCTGGTGATTCTAGAAGGGTAAGCTAAGATCATTCAGCTCTGTGCTTATCTTTGGGAATAGATTGTTGTTTTCTTATTTAATGGCATATCAGATCTTATAAAGGGTAAGGAGGGTGTCAGTAATTTGGCAAAATGTTTTAATACGTTGCTCATCTTCTCTCTTCTCCAACCTGACTCATTCTTAGTTTTAAATAAAGTGAAAAAAAAAGATTTTTAGCTTTCATTAGCAAGCTGACATTCTTACTTCTCCGGTGGGTCCTTTATGCTTTTAATGAACGCTGGTGTGATATGACGTGATGTGGGGCTTAGGGGGCAGCGGTGTTAGAAGGAGATAGATCTGAGTTCCTGTCTCAGCTCTCCTGATTCCCACCACATTGTTTAGAGAAATCACTTGAGTGCTTTGGGACTTAGGCCCCTCTTCTGAGACACTAGAGTGGCATGTCTTCTATAGCATTCTTTTTCCTTGAAGATTTCATGTCAAGTATGTTAACTACTTTGTGTTGGCAAGTACTCAATAAGCAACCCCTCTTTAGGTGAAAAAAAAAAACAACTGGTAATTAAGAATGGCAGATTAGAGATCTGTTTGCTTGTATGCAGTCACATCATGCTGTAATTTCATGTCCTCGATTTTATCCTCTGCAATGATTTGAATAAATTAGATCATGGCCATGGTCCTTGAGATGAGCTCCATGCTTCATTCAACATGCAGACTGCCGATGTCCACCTCATTTGTGTGGTCAGAGAGGCTGAGATTTAAACCTGACACAATGACCTATTGTTCTTGTTTCCCATGGTTCTCTCCTCCTTCCCCCACAACACCCATGTGCAGATTTGTTTCTGAGGTATCACATACTTTTTGAGCTCTCCGGAGACATTCCTTTCAGTCTGTGCTTATGGATTTACAGAAGCATATGGTTTACTGGATTATTTTCATCACATCTCAGTGTTAATAATGTGCTATTTTTGTATTGAAGGCCAGGAAAATGGTAAAATTAGAAAGTGAAAACGTCTTAGATGTTCGACGAGCATTTTGTAGAGTAAATTAACTCTAAGAAGTCTATCTTTTAAAGTAGTTCCTTAGACATTCACAGGCTGGGCTGAAATGGCAGGTGAAGTAAATGAATTTACTAAGGGCTGAGTGACATGTGTCAGACTGACTGACGTGTCAACATTATGATGAGAGCCTTCCATGAATTGTATTTACTTTATATTCTAAAAATATTCATCATTCACTGGCCTGGGGTTGCCTGTAGAGTAGAACACAAAAAAAAAAGAAAGAAGGAAAGAAATCCTTCACCCTCCGAGAACTTACAGTCTTGTACTCAGAACCAGTACAAGAGACTGAAGCAGATCCATAGCCTCTGGAGCAAAACGCATACAGTAGGATTTTAAAGGTGGACTGAACGTCCCCTGGAAGGAAAGTCTTCAAGCTTTATTGCAGGGCAAATGCTTCAATGGAACCTTCCCATACATAGAAGATTCAAGTAATTAGAAAGTATAATAAAGGCATTTTGAGCTGAGCAGATTGCATAAGTAATGGTTGAGAAGAGGTAGGCCCTATAAACTACTCATGCCTAGAAAATCTACGGATCTTTATGAGAGCCTGTGTTGGAAGTTTAAACCCTGACAGCAGCCTTAAATCTACAATGGAAGAAGAGTCTTGCACTGAGCTTGGGTCTTTTCTGTGGCTAGTTGTTGAACAGAAACTGCCATGGCCACTGAAAGCTGCACAGCCCTTACGTGCACATTAAATCTCAGCGGGAGTCACCGCTCATGTTTATTTTGACATATTTTTCTACATATACTTCCCCCACACAACCAAATGATCTGCCATTGTTTAGGTTTTTATTCAAATGCATCCTCAGCTACCACCTGGAGAATAAATTAGTTTGCCCCTTCCCACCTGACAGCTTTCGCGAGTCACTAAATGTATGTTACAATACTTGTCTTGCTTAAGAGGGTATCCCAATGTACGCCCTGCAGCTCTGCGTAGAGGGTGGGGATACTGCATCTTCTAGTGCTGATAGGAGAGCTGCCCAAATCGCCTCCCTGCTGTGTGTGAAGTCAGTGCCAGAGAAGGGATGTGATCAGGGTGAGGCGAGGCCAGGTCCCATGCAAGCTTAAAGATTGCTCTTGGGGATCTCAAGCTCTGCTCAGATGGGATTCTTGGACTAGTCAGATGACTGATGGCACCAAGGTGGGATCTTATTGCACAGTCCTGATACTTTGAAAGCAGCCTGCTCTAAGATGTAGGTGTGGAACAAAGAAAGCATGTGAATAATCTGATTTTTTTTCCTGCCACTCTACATGGGTCTAAAGATATTGTATCTGCTTCCATAGCACCCCCGAAGGTTGCTTTAACACTTTAGATCAGTCACAGCTCATTTTTTTTTCTCCTTACAGAATGCTTCAGTTCTCAAAGACTGAAGCATGACTTCCGTTACCTGACTTGTATTCTCAGCACAATCTTCTGAGGTGGGAGAAACGAATTCAGTCTACATTTCTGAGGGAGGGAATCCATAGCGTTGCTGTTAAACAGGTCATTTTGCATACTAAGAAAGTAAGAGACAGCCACACGGTGCAACTGATGCTTGGTATGGAGCTTGCTTGCCAGGTACTTTCCAGACAGGTGTTAGAACTTTGTTACATGCTGGCCTCGGGGGTAGGTAAAGCCTGTGCACCTGTAGCCATTGTGTTGAGAAGTGTGCATGGCGGCCATGGGGCTCTTCAGCTTCAGCTGCGCTCAGCTGTTCAGGTCATTTGATTTTGGCTTCAGAGAGTGAGGCTGTATGCACCTTGAAATAGTGATCTTAAAGAGAGATGAAGGGACGTTATGGCCGCGAGCTTCCTGCCAGTAACCTATGTGAAGTCTACATTGCACTATTAATGCGCTGCAGAGAAGACATTACACAGGACTGGGGTTACAGTAGCCAGGGTGGGGGAATGAGGAGTAGAATACTACCACTCTCTCCTTAACTGTTTTACACAAGTGAGCCCTAATTAAAAATAATACTAAAGGTGGCCTCAGTTAGGGGAATCTAGAGTGTCAATGTGGAGGAATGAGGATTGATGCTAATGGATTTTACTTGCTCACGAATTAAACTGAGTCACCAGTTATTTTCTTGTTTTTCTACCTATCACTTCTAGGGGATAATAATCTAGGTGAGTTTGTTGACAGTTAGGGGCAGGGCTCTATTTCTAGTGAAGACAAATTAATGGACCACCCAGAGACCTCTCTCGATACTGTAAATAGCCATCGAACATGTTATGAGCCATCACTTTGTCATGCAGTCCTCAAGGTGTGTTTACAAGGTGATTGCCACTGTTTCCACTCTCAATCTGGGACTATCCCAGCCTAAAGAACTCCCCCAAGATTGCCCATCTGATACATATCCAAGACAAGATTTGCCTTTTGCCTTTTTGGAATTCAAAGCTTTTATTGCTAGATCATGCTGCCCCTTATAGGGGTTTATTTCTGATATTTTGAAAGCAAAACCTCCAGACATCAAAGAAAAGGGCTTATAAGGAAACTCTTGGTACAAATGACACATTTTGGGGCACCCTCTTTGGCCTTACTCCATTCTCAGGTCACTGACATATCATGCTTTGCTGAGAAGTCAGTTGCTTCAGGGTACAGGTTGATCAAATCCCTAACCTCCACAAAAACCCATGCCAGCCTGCCTGGGTTCAACCATGACTCATTGTGCTTTTGAAAGAAGATATGTAGGATGTGTTCTTTGATTACTCTCTACTGGCTAATGACCCTTGAGTGACAGTGTGGACAACTGAATCTTTTATTTTATGGGAATGCTAATAAGAATGATGCTATCACACAACCAACTAATCATGTTATGCCCGGGATCAAGTGGATTGATGCCTCTAATCATCATTCCCTACTAGAGGAACCTGGGCTATCCAGGCACCAAATCCTGTACCATCAATCCTGCTCAGAGGCCTATATGTATGTGGGTGGGTGGAGTGTGAGGTGTTTAGGAGAGAGTGCTGCTGGGCATAAAAAGCCTGCCTTCTCTCAGCAGTTCTGCCACAGACTCTCAATTAGCATCTTTAAAGGGCTTTAAAAGGCTATATTAGATAGACATGCCCAGAACTCTGGCTAAGAAACGTCTCTGTAGCCTACTTTCTTTAATTTGCATTTTGCAGAAATGATGGAGAAATACTAACTGGGTAAGCACATATGATGCCTCCATCAGTATTTCTTTAATGCGTATCCTGGGATTTACTCTTAAATTTACAGGTGAGAAGTAGATGCTGGACACTCTGGATTTTGAAAATTCCCATGAAAATGGCTAGGATCATTCAGTTTGAATTTTGTTCACTTTAGACACACAGGAATGAGCTTTAGGTTTCTTCCCTGTTTGCACAATTGTAATGTTAACAGGCTATGTTTTCCCATGAAGAACCGAGGCACTTAGATCTTGCCAGCTTCTTAGTAAACTCGGAGTGCTTATGACATAGATGGTCTTATTGATCATGTGGGACAGGACAGTCTCCCCAAATAGTGCTTCTGCCATCCAGCACACACTATGAAATTATCTTCCCTTCTGTACATAACCTAGGTCAAGATGTATTGGAAGTGGCAAAAGCATATTTCAGATATTAGAGATTGCTTTATCTTCCTGCTTCATTATCTGGTAAATATGTAAATTTGTCTACCTGAATTTCATCTTTGAAATGTGGACAATCCAAGAGAACCTAGACAACAATGAGGACCCTAAGGGAGACATATATAGATCTAATCTACATGGGAAGTAGAAAAAGACAAGATCTCCTGAATAAAGTGGGAGCATGGGGACCTTAGGAGAGGGTAGAAGGGGAGGGGAGAGGCAGGGAGGGGAGCAGAGAAAAATGTAGAGCTCAATAAAAATCAATAAAAAATGTGGACAAGTGAAATATTTGTTAATTTTTTTAAAAAAGGTTTTTACTTTTTGAGATTAATGTAATTGCATTGTTTCCTCCTTTATATGTAGGTGATGAATAAAAGTGATGATGGATATTAAACCGTATAAAGCAGCCTCTTAGTATGCATCACACATGCAATGAGGGTTACCATGGCTGCGGTCATTATCATTGTTGTTTTGTTGGTACTGTCTCTGGTATTAAAGTATCTATATATAGCCTACTAGAAGATGTTTGTAATATGTCATTTATAATATTGCCTCTCTCTGAATTAATCCTTTAATTACATTTGAGTGTGTATGAACACATGTTTAAGTATGTGTAGGTCAGAGGACAACTTAAAAGAGTCAGTTTTCCCTTTCTACCATTTAACTCAGGAACTGAATCGGGTTGTCAGGCTTGGCAGTGGGCAGCTTCACTTTCTCAGACATCTTGCCACTCCATGCTTTATAACTCAAGTCCGATTACTCTACAAGGAAGTCTGAAAAACTGACATTTATTTTGGGGGATTGGGGAGGCAATCTTCTCAACGTCTCTACCTTTTTTCCTGTGATACTTGTTTCTTGCATAGTTCCTGTTTTATTTGCTATTACTCAACAAACTTTCTGTGTAGAACAGTGATTCTCAACCCCCATAGGGGTCACACATCAGATATCCTGAATATCAGATATTTACATTAGGATTCATCACAGTAGCAACATTATAGTTATAAAGTAGCAACAAAACAATTGTATGGCTGGGAGCCACGTCAACATGAGGATCTCAACATTAGGAACTTTGAGAACCACTGGTGGGGAACAAACAACCTTTGACCTTACACAACTCTGTCACAGACTATTGAAGCTGTGCAAAGGCTGGTTTCATAGGCACATAGTTTGAATTGTGAAATCTCACAGATGACAAGAAAGAGAGAGGAATAGGTTATAAAATGGTGCTTAATGAGACCCAGGAAATCAAAGGCATTGTGGGCTTTGTTGTTCCCACATGTATACCAAGTTCTGTCAATGGACTTGGATGTAGTAAAGGTTTGAAACCCTTTCAATTACTGAATTGAAAAACTTGAAAAAAATTATGAATCAAAATGTTTGCTGTGGTTATGATGAACATTGGGATTATATGCGATTTTTTTATCTGTTTTTTTTTTTTTTTGCTGTTTCCCAACAGAGATAAATTGCTTGAGTTCTTTTTAAAAGTTTCTTCCAAAAGGAAAATAAAACAAAAAAGGGTAAGCATGCTTGTGAACTTGGCCTCATTAGAACTGACTTCAGGCACTGAGCTGGACAAAGCCCTCACATCGTGTTGCCTGTTTCTCTTCTAATCACTGCTGTCAGGAGACAGTTCAGTGCCCAGGGTTTTTTCAACAACAAGAACACTCCTTGTCTCTCTCCCAACAATACAGCAGCTGGTATTACCAGACCCTTTTTCAGCCATACCCATCCTGATTCAAAGCAAAAAGAATGCAGAGATAGTTTGTCATCCAACACCACTTACCAGAAATTGTGGAGATCTCAATTTTCCCAATAAATTACCACATATTTTAGCTGGCATTTCATTGTCTATCTGGATCTTGGCTTCTATCTTATAGCAGAGATTGCCACATAAATACATTCATGATCAATGTATGCAACTGTGTCTGCAGTGTATGTGTGTATATATGTGTGTGAGACTCACAGCCGTGTGCATGTTACTCAATAGTATTAAGATATCTGTTCTTAAAAGTGAGATGGGTAGACTTGTGTATCAGAAAAATAGGTAGATATTTAGTGACTGTTGGTCAGAACTCAGTATGATGATCTCTAGAAAAAGGAGAGAGGAAAAGCAGCAGAAAAAAAGGGGTAATGAAAACAGACATATGAAGAATGAAGGTCTGTATAAAAGACAGTGTGACAGACAGACAGAATGACAGTGATAGTTGTACCAACCTATTTTGTCTCCTGTTTTGATTCATTTTCAAGTAACTTAAAAATAGCTCAAGTGATGTGTGTTTATTAAGAGGCAGGTAAAATTCACATATAATCCTGATATTTGTCAGAGTCACAGGCGAACATTTTAGTCATAAATACTCTTTGTAAATAAATGTAATGATTTTGTATTATATAATGGGTGAAATATTTTAAGCAAGAGAGAGAAAAGAGTGCACAGATAACAGTTAAAATGGAGATGGAGTTATAGACAGATAGAACAGGGAGATTGAAAAGGAAAAAACCCTGAGAAACAGACACAGAAGGCCATAGATTAGAAAGGCATTTTGAGAGATGGAGCTGTAGTAGAGTCCTGCAGACACATGGAGAGCAGGAGATGAAGATGAGAAGAGGGGTGGTCACTGAGTGGCGGAGACTAGTAATATAGTCTGACTATCAGAAGCGCACAGCTTTTCTGGTTCCCGGGAAGACTGCACGCTCCATTCTCTACAGGGCTTCTCTGGCCTCTTGTTTGATGGTATTTAGCACCCAGCCATGCCAAGTAGCTAATCTAGGTCTGGAAGCCCTACATGGGTTATGGCTTTGAGAGCCACCTGTGTGCTCTCTGTGGTGGAAGTGGTATGCGTCGTACTTATGCACAGCCAAGAATCTTCAAGAGTGTTTGCAGAAGTGAGCCTGATTGGTTGTTGCAGAGACAGCGTTTTAACCTTTTCTGTTGTAACTCATCTGTGTTACTTTGGATACTTAACATGGATATGCATTTTATAATACTGAAAACAGCAAAGCATTGTTTAAGTGGCTGCTATGTCAGTGCTGAGTGCTATAAATACAAATACCTGATCTTTGGCCCAGAGGGTACACATCCTGGTCGAAATAGACAGGCATGTAACAGGATGAAACACAGTTTAGTGTGGTAAGTGCATAATGGCTTAATAGAGTTTTATGCAAAGTGCTCTTAGAGCAAGGGTGTGGGGCTGCGATTTTGCCTGAGAGTGGGAGGCCACGTTTTAAAGGGATGTAGCATTTATCTGAGACTTTATTGAAAGTTAGGAAAAACTATAGACACAATGTATTGTGGAAGAAGAAAATGCTTTTGAGCCCCCTCTTAACCTCCTGTATCCTGGGTCTTGGGTTCAGCATAGGTTGTTAGCCGTCAACAAGCTTTCATTGGGTTGACACCTCATTCTTTAATATTTGTCATTTTAATGTCTGAAATACTTGGGACAAAGGTTAATAGGGCTTCAAAATAACAAATTAGATTCCCTAGTTTATAGTTTTCCATTAGATTATTGACCACAGAGCAAACAAAAGAATTTGATTTTCCAGAAGAAACAAACTCAAAATTTGCCCTAATCTTTGATGCACACATGCATGTTCTGATCACCACATCTGCAGACACATGAACGTCTTCAAAATATGATTTAATTAGCTGAGCAGTGATGGTAACTCTTGATGGCTATTCTGTGTTTCTGGTTTTGGAGTGTAAGGTGAGGGATTGGTCCTTAATGCCTACCCTATCAATGTGAGAGGTGAAATACATTAGGGCTAATGGGTCCATAGTTTCTTATCATCAACACTTGCAGCTAGAGTGTGGTCTTAAAGATAATGAAGGTAGAGTAGAAAATTATACACCAGTATTACCCATTCGTAATTGGTTATTCTTTGCAAATAGGAGGCAGCATATAAAAATCAAATTCATAGGAAATTAAAAGAAGGATGCTTTGTGACATAAGACTGCTTCTTGCTACAGTTGGAATGTGGGCAATTCAGTCATACTGTTGGCTGACAATCACAAAGCTGAGTGATTGGGAGAGTGACAGTAAGTCCATCAACCCCAAGTATTTATTCTCTGGCCCTCTGCAGAGGAAAGTTTGCTAGCTACTCATTTGAGGACTTGGGTAGAACAGAAGTGGTCAAGCACAATTGAGAGCTCGCTGTCAGCTGCATGCCAGTTTTGAGAGTGGTCATTTGACCTTGCTTTTCTTTCCTGAAAGGTCTGTGTGCTCCCATCCATGGCATATTCTTATCCCTAAGTGTACCATCCGTCCTCTGTCCACTCTGTCTGCTCAGCTCCTTCCTTGCTGGAAACTGTCTGCGCGTTAAATCCTTCACATTTGGAAATCATCTCCTTGCTGACCATTTCTCCAGGACTCCAGGAAGAGGGACTACATGACTGTTAGGAAGAAAGGTCTTATATTATGTGCTGGGTCAGGCTGCCTCCATCCAAGCAAGTATAGATGTTTTCTGAAAGCTCCTGGAGGGAAAGGCTCCATTCCCTTCATTTTTATAAAATTGTATGTGGCATATGGGATATCTCTAATAAGCACATATTTATGTATGGCACAGGATTATTTCATTTACCTTTTTTATGGAATACAAATTATTAGCATTTATGTACCATAAACATAAATATTTAGGTATTTCTATTGTCTTGATTCAAGAAGTGTAAGGTACTTGGTGTGTCTCCTTGAAATGGCAGGGGGGAGCAACCTAAGATAAAACAAAAAGGAAAATAGAAAAGAAGAAAGAAAAAGAGGGAGAAAAGCCTAGACTTAAACCAAATAAAATTGCATTGGAGTCCACAGCTTTCCTGCAGCAGGACAAGGTGGGATGCATTCCAGCTGCCAGGACAAGCTGATGGCAGGTAGGGGCTAGCATTGTCTGAGGCTCAAGGGAGACAATGACAGCACGTTCTTCACTTAAATAGCTAAGCTAAGAACCAGCCCTCAAAGTCTCAAGCAGGCTAGAATGTTTCAAAAATGAGGAAGACATATTGCCTTGTATGAGAGCGTGCCTTTCACTTGTGATAATGGAGTGACAATGAGAAAGCAATTATGGGTTAAACCTGCGTTTTCTGCCATAGGTACCCATAGGGATAAATCGAGATTTCTCTGAGTTTTTCTAACGATTTGGGCATGATAGAATTTCAAGTAAAGTTGGGGAAAGACTACTTTTTTGAGAACTCAGAGCTAATGTGTAACAACAAATGTTTACCGACGGCTTAGTTTCTGCCAGATATTATTAAAGAGATTTACATACCATCAGCAACAGGAAATAGATACATTGCTCTATAAATTGCCACCATGAATTGTACTGCTGTTAATACAACAGGACATAGGCAAGGTCATTATTCTCTATAAAAACAAAAAAGTAGTTGACCTACCGAGAAATTAAGAAGTACATCCCCAAGGCCACATGGAAAGCAGGTGTTAGAATTTAGGCAGGAAGCTGGGTTTTAAAACTTTAGACAGTTGGGGGTTGGCAAGCTTATTTTTAAATCGCTGTATTTTGCTATGTTTCAACATTATGACATTATCTTCAAATGGCCACAAGGGTTTCCCGCATTTAGCAATTATTAATTGTCTGCTTAAGATATAGGAGATATAGGCAGGAACTGAGACTGTATTAAGGATAAAGCCAGTAGTCACCTGTAGCCTGACTCTCTCTGACTATGGTCATTTCTGATTGTCTATGGGAATTGGGAGGTTGTGATGGACATCTCCTTTCATAATGAAAGACCCTTCAGAACCCAAAAGATCATTTGTTCTTTAGAAGAAAATTGACCAAATTTAAAAGAAACATTTCTATTCTGTTTTGTTTTGTTTACAGTATGATAGACACTTTTAGACAGCAGGTAGAGTATCAGGAACCATGATTATAATAGTATAAAATGCATTCATTATCGGAGCTGGAGAGGTGGCTCAGTGACTAAGAGTATCAGCTGCTCTTCTAGAGAACCCAGGTTCAATTCCCAGCACCCACATGACAGGTCACAACTGTCTATAATTCTTGGTCCAGGGAACCCAACACCCTCACAAAGACATACCTGCAGCAAAGCACCAATGCCCATAAAATGCAAATTAACAAATTATTTTATATGCTATTATATATTATATGTATATATTATATATCATTATGTTCTCATATGTATCTCTGCTTTGCCTTCATGTTGGTATCATCAACTCTATGAACACCTGTAATGGAAGAGTTACCTTCACTGTTTCTAGTTTCTGTTTGTACACATGTTCTACTCTCATGTGAAAATGAGAATGTTTGCCCACTGCATGACACGGGAAACATTATATATGTACATGAAAACATTATAAAATTATTTAGCATCCAGCAGTAGTTTATGTACCAAATTAAAAATAGAAATGAAAAATTTTAATTATCTGGAGAAAAATTAGGGTCTTCACTTCCTGTACCACCTTCACCTTGCCCTTGGAAACTGTCAACTTCTAAAGAGAGGTGTGTTTTTTTTTTTTTTGCGTTTCTTAAACTAGAGACGATTTAGCTTAGATTGCATTTGTGTAATCTGCTGTATTTCACCCTGAGAGCTAAGTTCCCTTAATTTAATCAGAATAAACTTGAAAAGCTTGACCTTGATTTATTATTTAAACTGCCCTGTAGCCAATTTGTTTGTATTTTTAATGGACTTTTTCTTATTTTTAGATCATTTGAAAATTCATGGGTATATAATTAAGACTATTCTTTTTTTTTCATTTAAACACTTCATGCCTGTAGGTAAATTTTCTTACACAGTGATTTAGTGTAGGATGCAGTTTCTTAAAACACAATAGTTGGCCCAATGTCAAGACATGAAACTGTTTTAAAAATGGCTTTCTAATCCTTTATACAGGGCTGTTTCTGTAATTTGCCATTCTGGAATGACGTAAAATATTTTTTTCTCCTGAAGTTTCTAGAGTCTGGCTTTTCTAAATAGACCACATTTTCTTCTTTCTATGATCCCTTCAATAGCAGTTCTTTCCCCTGTATTCCTGGTAGTTACCTAACTGGTACCAGTAGGAAATACCTGGTACTTGTTTAACACATCATTTGCTCTACTATTTTTGTGTCATCAGATGTCATTTACATTGATTTAGTGTTTACTGCACTGGTAGATATAAATCTGAATGCTTCCACATCCCTTCCTGCATGGGGGAGATAGACACAACTGAAACTTTACCAAAGGCAGAGACAAATTAAATTGCATCCCACATACTGATGATTTAATTCTTCAAAGGGGGCTCTGCAGAAATTCGTGGCCTATCCGCAGAGCCGTTCTTTTCTTTCTTTTTGAAAAGATGGTGTGAAAATTGTCACTCACATACACTTATAGCCCTGCATGAAAAGCAGGCCACTGAGTGGGAAATTTTTCCCTGTCCCCACAGTCATCCTGCTTTTTCTAAGTAATGATAGTCACTCCTGTGTAGGACAGAAGTCACAGAGGAATGTCAAGGACGTCACCAGGTGGAGCTGTTCCCTGTGTGAAGGTCCTGAGCCAGGCTCTCCAACCGGGTTCAGCGGCTCACTGTAGAGTGCAGACTATGTCAAGTGCTCTTGCTTGTTTGTGGAGCTTTTCTGTGAACGATCATGCTTTGGCTGGAAAGCCAAGTGATTTTAAATGGGCATTCCTGAGATGGAGGAACAGTGCACCTGCCTCTGTGGCAGCATCACCTCTCATGGGCAGCGAAGCCCTAATAGTATTTGAAGTGCTATTTACTAAATCTGCACCTCTTGCTAGTAATAGTACTACCATCATGCTCTTAACTTTGGTTAGGGCCAGGGATACAGAAATATTCCTCTCCTCGACTGGCTCACAGATTAACGGGGGAGGGACAAATAGGGGAACTATGACTTGGTAAGTACAGTACATAAATTCTTACAGAGAAGGAATAGCTAGCCAGGGGAGTGAAGTTAAGTATCCGCGAAGGTTTGCAAGAAGTTGTGCATGAAGTTGCTGACAGATCAATCATAGCAAGGACTTTTCAGATGAAGAATTGAAGTGAAAGGACTGTCATGTGTGAGGGGCTGGAGCATAGCAGGTATGCCAGTTCATAAAAGGCAGGATGAATTGAGTGGACATGAGGAGGGATATGGGGTTGACAGAAACGGACTTCTGGCATAAAGGGCCTCACAGTTGAGATGGAGATTTCAGGTTTCATTATGAAGGTGTGGGGCCTGACGTGATCAGCATGGCAACAGTGAATTAGATGGCAAGGGGGTGAGTGGTGAAAGACACAAGTTAGGAAGCTGTTTGTAAAGTCCATTCATCTATTGAATCTGTTTGCAAGGTTTGTGTGAGCAGCTGAATGACGGACCATGGATGTTGACACTGCCTTTGATTCCCACATACACCCTTTCAAGATAACACCAGAGAGGGCAGGATCAATTCAGCTTGACATGAAATGTGTACATTTAGTTCTGATAGCTTCTGTGGGTCAAATATGTCAACTTTTCCTTTTATAGATTTCTCAATACCTCAGTGTCACCTGAAGCTAGCCAGAAGGAGGTGTGGTCAGAGGTCAGAGCACTTGGGGGTTTTATCCCTAGGTCTTTAGTGACTCTTGTTTAGTGATTTCAGTTTTCTTCATTTCAAAATGAAAATGCTATAGTTGACTGCAGGAAGATGGTGCCTATTCTAAAGTGCTCTAATGATGATCCTGTTTGTCATCTGGTGGTGACCGGAATATGAAATGGCATTTATGAGGATATGGGAGAAGAACCTCAGAAGAAATCGGGTGTTAGACTGACTTACAGCTGAGAATTGCTTGTAAGGCTGGATAGTACAGACTTTCCTGACAATTTTAATATAGACCAGTGCACAAATAAGTTATATAAATAGGGGATGTGAGAAATCTGTTGTCTGTCTAAAGTACTTAATAAATCCTTGACCTGACATTAAGCTGCCTAAGGAAGAGGCGACATCTGTTTTCTTGTAATAACCATGTCTAACAAAGTCACCTCTCGCTCTGGTATCTGAGAGTTGTCAGTTAATGAGAAAGACTTAAATATCCTTTGAGTACAGTGAACATTTGTGCAAAAAAAAAAAAGAACCTGTACTTTTAGCTTTGTTTTGCAGCCCAGGTTACCGTTGCACAAAATCCAAGCTCCCGCCCCAATGTGACACTCATAAAAAATCAATCACCAGTAGGAATTCCACTAGAATCCATATCTCCAGGGCTCACATTTTAATATGTTTCCTGCTCTAAGCCTCTGCCAAAGGCTTCACTTGGAAGCTGCGAGAAAATGGAGAGAGGCCCATGGGAGACAGCAAATGAGAGTACTAACCCGGGTTCCATTTTCCTAGAATTGAATAGGAAAGCAATAGGAGATTGAGGTGATTAAATTGCTGGGGGAGGGTAAAGCAAGGTGCTCCATCTCTTTTCCTCCCACATCATGTGTTCCCGCACGAAAGTTCCAAGACTTCCAAGCAGTTCAGGTTAAGGACTATTTCACATAGTATTGCATTTTGGGGGAGTAAGGGGGCTATTTTACACGAAGGTGAAAACCGCAACTTCTGTGGAAAAGTAGGAAAGCTAAAGGACGGTGCTGCAGAGAGAGAATGGCACTGCTGTCTCAGCATCATTCTGTGAGTGCAGGACTCTGCCTCTGGGACTGTGTGGGGAGGCTCTGTGTTCAGCATGAGGCCAAGCATCTGGGGAGTCCTGATCAAAGGCAAACCTCCTCTCTGCAATAACCAGTCTTTAAAATAGATCCAATTAGCCCTTAACTAGGAACCCAAGGGATTCCTCTGCCCCATGCCTGTCACTGTTCCACACCACCCAAGGCTTCTGAATGTGCAAACCCAAGCGACAGTAATAATAACTTCTTTATATTATACGAGAGAGTCGGGAATGATTTTTAGTCCCCATGCTGAGAGCCTCCCCAGTAAGTCTGTGTTATGTAAGTCCCACCCCCTTTGAAAATAGTCCTATAATCCCTGCTGGTCTCACCTCACGCCTTCAGTTTAGAGAAGATACAGTATTAGCTGGGTCTAGAAGGAAGTGCTAGTGTTTATGTTAAGCTGGAAGAAAGAGTAAATACTATAAATTTCAAGTTTGAATAGTGTGTTCCTGTTGAAGCATTTGACATTTTCCATCTCTGGAAAAGAGACAAAATTTTAGCTTCATCGGGGGTCTCAGTGTAAATTCTTAGGAACACCATTTGAGTGAACATGGGATTTTGCTGGAGTCTTTAGCACTTCAGTTGTCTGCTTTTGATCACTGTGCACGGCTGACTACCGTGTCTCCTATGAAGCAGGATGAGCTCTGAGGCCATTCCCTCCAGAGCCCTCACTTTTCAGATGAGAAACCCAAGAACTATAGATATAAAACTGAAGGGCTTACAGGGTTAAAAACCCTGGTTTTTAACAAAGGGCTTAAAACCCTAATGTTGTCATGTAGTAGTTAAAGAATGGGTTTGAGTTCTTAGCTAGGAAATATAAGAAAGGTCTCATAATTTCTGCAACATAGATTCTTATTGCATGAAATCAAAATGAATACTGTGTCTGTCTAGTACAGTTAACTTGATTATGACAGGGGGCTTGCTTGTGAAGCCTTTTGGCCAGTGTGCAACCCAAATTAACCACTAGGGTTCATTCTATCTATCTATCTATCTATCTATCTATCTATCTATCTATCTATCTATCTATCTTCTAACATCTATCATCTGTATATATCTCTTTTGCCACAGATGTTGCCAAGATAGCTGGCTTTTGTAACACAGGAATTTTCTACCGGGTGCAGATTAAAGAATACATTTCACTTAAGAAAAAAAAGCATTATAGACATTAATTCAGACACAGAGAATAGTCTGTGACAACATGATCCAATATAAAAGAATGTTTGCTCATTTATTTGAAAGCTCAGCACTTACAAGCCAGCGAAGACCCAGAGTACAAAGATAACAGAGTACGAAGACACCACTAGCAGTTGAACCACGTCTGTTATGACGTTAGGAGTTTCAGTTTTACCAGTACACTTTGAAGCACAGAATTGCTGGAATCATGATCTAGTAAATAAGATGTTGATGGAAAATGTTGTAGATAATGTAAATAAAATTTGGTTGTCCAAGCTTGAAATGTTTATTACATGTTACAGTTATAGAGCAATATACTTTCCTCTTCAGCATAGAAATTACTGACATGGATTACTTTGCCCAGCTGGGAATGTTTAATTACTTGATTTGGCACTATGGATGCTTCATTGCTGCTCAGGTGGAGGACCAGAGGCAGGCATGTCCAACGTTTTGATATCACATCACAATCTTGTCATTCACTTAAGAACAACACAGTCAAGTTACCAAATATACCCTATAATATTTTAAGTAGTTTACAGTTTGTTATTGTTTAATATCCATAACTAATTTTGGCTATGTGTGGCTGTGTGTCGCTCACAGGCCGCTGGTTGGACATGTCTGTCCCTCTACATTTTAACAAACAGGTGATCTTGGAAAATTTACTGAAATCAATTGGATGCTTCATGTATGGAGTCTTCACTCAACTGTATGGTGTGTGTGTGTGTGTGTGTGAGAGAGAGAGAGAGAGAGAGAGAGAGAGAGAGAGAGAGAGAGAGAGAGAGAGAGACTGACTATACCTTATGAATCTTTAGGAACCTACTCACCACCTCATCACTTTGCCACACTATAATTATATTTGGTTTTGTTTTGTTTTGTGTTTTTCCTACTTTCCTCCCTTCAAAATGTCTTAGGTACCCCCTTGCCTGGAATCCAAGGCTAAATTACCAACTGATTTCAAACTAGACCATGAGCTGAGGGAGTAGTGACTTTGGTTAATTTGGAGAGATTTCAGTATCTGAACAATAATGAAAATTGCATTTTATTTAGCCTTTATTTTCTCCAGATTTCCTAAATAGACCAGATATTCAGTTAACAAAGCTGGATCTAACGGTGTGCTTTAGCCTCTTACTTGATTGGTGACTTTAAAATTTGTGATTATGTCTCTGAAAACCGGGCAGTTAAATATCCTGTTTCCATCTGGAGTTACATTACAAAGAAAGAACCAACATGCAGATGATTTAAGCAAATAGGATTTTAATTCATCAGATTTAATCTTATTTCCGTGCTTAGATTCATAGCTTTAATCAGTAAACAAGCTCATCACTGGGGAGATAGGTAATTGCACAAATGAGATTGGAGAATCTTTGTTAGGGGAGATGGATTTTGTTTATCTCATGTGTTTGGCAGTACAGGAATTTCCTTCATGCACAGGCTTATATTTTGTGTGACTTTTGGAACAAATGTCTAGGAAAGGAGCTGCTTTGTCTCCGTCTCTATGCCTTTCTAAAACCAGCCCCAGTACGAGCCTGCTGAAGGGACCTACATAACACAGAGAAGCGCATCAGAGGTATGTGACTCACTGAGGCACTAAGGGTCTCCCTTCCTAGGAACCTGGGACTCTTCTCTTGCTCCTGGTTCTTTGGCATAACACGAAAAATCTGAAACTTTAAGCTGTGTTCTGTGAATGTGGGCATGTACCATTGGACAGTCAGGAAAATTGCCTCAGAGTCTTTATTTTTAAAAGCTATTTCCAAGTTAAGAGAAAATGTGATGACCTCAGAATCACATGAAAAATAAAATGTGAATGTGAGCTGATGCCTCTGTCTTAAAAGTAGGCCTGGTAGAAGATTGATGAACAGTGTCGACTGCCAGCATTGAAAGAATTTACAAGAAGCGAGGATTACAGAGCATTGGAGCTGACAGAAACAATAGGAGAGTCAACAATATGTAGGAAGGGCATAGTGAGGAAATGCATGGACAGATGGATAGTTGCAAAAAAAAATCAGTAGGAAACATGAAAAATTAGTTCTGATCCTGGGAAGATCTCTTATGGGTCTCTTAAGGGCTGATATCAAGGGTTAGAAGGTATATTTTTTAGTTATGATCCAAGAAAAATAATTTGCTCATAGGAATTGTCAGACTTATAGATTGGAAAGGATTTGGGAAATGAAGGGAACATCTAAAATACATCTTTTATTTAAAACACTTACTTGAGTATCTACTATGCACTAAGTAACATATCAGAAGTGTAGACTTAGCAGTAACATCAAATACGAAATTTTCTCTCAAGGAATTTATACTCATAAAATTAAATGCCTGAGTGGGAAACAAACAGGGGCTGGACAATGAGCCACAAATATCTTATTGCCGTAGGGCTGTAGGTGCATGCTTTCGTACCTGGCTTTTATGCTTGGGTGCTTGGGTCTGAAACCAGGATCTTGTGCTTGTGCAGCAGGCCCTTTACTGAGTAAGCCATCTTCTCAGCCTCCCAAAATATTTGAGTTAATATAATCGAGCTGGAAGAAATGATGTATACTGAAATCTAGGAAGGATGGCTAGGGTTTGTGTTACAGTCTGTCTTTACAGCAGTGGTTCTCAACCTGGGGGTTGCAACCCTTTGGGATCAAATGCCTTTCACAGAGGTTGCCACTTATGAAGAAACAATGAACATAATTTTGTGGTTGAGCAGTCACCAAAACTTGAGGAACTGTGTTAAAGGACTGCGGCATTAGGAAGGTTGGGAACCACTACTTTAGATCAAGAATGGCTGAAACAGAGAGTAGCAGTGTACTTCTGTATGTTCAGAACCTGTAGAGTTGGCTGCTGACATCATGTCCAGCATTTGCACCATCCTTTCTACCATTCCTGCTGCCCCCTGCCCATATTTCTCCTCCTGTGCTTGTTCTGTGGCTATTCTCCGTGCTGGAAGATACTCTGTAGAAATGAGACAGCTGATGAGGAGGGAATGGGAACCCATGGTCAGGAAGCACCAAATATATCTGTTGGCAAAGCACTTCCCTTTCCAAACACAACAGTGGCCTTTAGTGTGGGAGAGGTAGACCATGGTCTTGGATTGTTAAAGTGGAGAGATAGGGAGGAAATTCGTTCTCTAATGAAGTTAGTTAGAGTTTATTCCTCCCTCTCACGTGATTTTGTAAGTTGATAAAAGGAAGGGAGAGAATAGCCAGAGGAGGTATTGTTTAAGTGCTACTATGTGCTAGGTGAGCTAAGAATGTAAGTCCAGAAGTCAAGTGCCCTGTTTCTGAATCTACTGACACTTTTGCTAACTGGCTGAGGAATCACGGGTATGGTATTTACCTCCTCCATTCTCCATTTACTGGTATTTAACTTTGACGTGATAATCAAGTGGCTGTGTGTCAATCAAACCTTGAGGCATTTAGAACATCTGTCATCTCTAAGCACCTACAAATGTTGGGTATTGTTATTAATTGAACACCACAACGCCAGCTGTTATTTTGGACAATTCATTTCCCCTGTCGGAATCTCCATTTCCTCCCCATTCAAGTTCCTATACTCCTCCATCTGTGTGGCTTGTGATTCTCCAAAAACAAAAGCGAAGAAACAGTCTGGAACAGAGATACTTTTAAAAATTCATACATTTAAATTTTAATTTTTTCTTATTGTTTGAGAATTTCATGTACTTATACAATGTACTTTGATCAAATCCATCCTCATTGCTCCCCAACACTTCATATCTTCCTCTAAACATCACGTGTTCTTTTTATTAAGTCCTGTAGTCCAATTATTGCCACCTCCATAGACATAGGTGTAAGACCATCTACTGGAGCATGTGTTGTCTCTCAGGGAATGTATCTCTGAGGATAAATGACTCCCTCTCCCCTAGCAGCCAATGGTCACCAGTAGCTCCTCAGATAGGGATGGAACTTAATGCCCCTCCCTGATTATATTGAAATTTTTAATTTTTTAGAAAAAAATCTTTTTTTTTACATATCAATACCATTTTCCCATTCTTCACCTCTTCTGACCCCTGACACACATTCCTCCCATCTGGTTCCCCGTCTCCAACAAACCACAACATTATTTATATAATATATATAATTTCTCGGCCATCTTTTCATGAGTGACTTATAAGAACCAAAGCATCTGGTAAAGGATTTTTGGCATTATTAGTTTGTAAATAAAGTGTCTGTCCTTTGCTATAGATTTTTTGCTGTAGCTGAATTCCTTTTCTGTTACATATTTGGGAATTAATTCCCACAGTTCAGAACAGTTTCCCACTGCCAGGCCTTCTTCCTCTCCCCTAGGTAAGTGCGGAGGTTTGCCTTTCTGCAATTATCTTTATCATCATCAGGCATTTAGTCAGAGTGTAGGGTCTAAGCAAAAAGCGTCCCATTTAAGATATTGACAAAACTCCCAGGATATAGAATTGCTACCTGCCTAAGATGCTGCTCTGGTTTTACCCCAAGACCAGAATGGTTAATAACCTCATACCTTGGAAGTAATAGTTTAGAGGCCTGGATCCCTTCTTTGCTTCTACCACCTAGAATCTAACTCCAGACGGAGGCCAGTAGAAACTGCAGTGTCCGATATATGTGCTATCTGGTCACCATCAGCTTTCCCTAGCCTGGTTACCTTGCAGCCTCTGTGCATACTGGGAGAAAAGAAGTGGTACACTGATTTAAACAATCCATGCCCTCTTCATAATTTTACTGGAAATAAACCTTTTAGCTCTTACAAACAACCTAAGAATGTAACATAGCGCACTAACCTTCCCCTCTAGAATTCCCTGATGGTTTATTTCCCTTTATCGCCTAACTTTCTCCATTATGAAGTTCACTGGACATGTACTAGCCACTCCCAAGGATCTATGTGTGTGTGTGAGAGAGACAACCTTTATCTGATTTCCTATGGGGCAAAAGAAATCCAGCCCTGGAACCTGCTAGAGCTGGGAAATTGCTGGTTTTAAGGCTATCTATGACTGGGAACATTTGTATTGGGTAGAACTAAGAACAATGTGGAATGATGTAGACCTAAGGCTAATATAGAACAAGAAAGAACAAGAATGAACAATGAGAAATGATCGATTGAAAAGAGAAGAATAAAAAAATATGAATAGATGGAACCTGGTATGAGTAGACTTCTTTACCCTCAGATCTTTAGCTATTAATGCGTCTATAATTGAACCCTAAGAGGGAGTCTATGGCAAAATCTTTTAAGGCTATCTAAATCTGTCCACTGGCGAGAGAGGGTAAGGCCTCCTATGGGAATTATCAAAGTCTGTCACATCACTTGAGATATGTCCAAGGCCCTCCCCGCTGTGTCTAGGCTGAACAAGGTATCCATCCCTACTTAGGGCATGAATGGGCTCCAAAGAACCATTACATGTACTTGAGATAAATACTGTTCCATTGTCAGTGGCCCCACAGTCCGTCCAAGCCACACAATTGTCACCCACATTCAGAGGGTCTAGTTCAGTGCTATGCAGGTTCCCCAGCTGTCAGTCCTGAGTCACACTGGAATTTTGTATGGCTTCATCTTCTGTACATCTTATCTATGAAGTCACAGTTTCTGTGAGAACCTGTGCTTAATGTTCTTATCATGTTCATCAAATAATTTTCATTGCAGACATATATTTTCTCTGGTTCTTGCCATCTTTCTTTCTCCTCTTTCATGATGCTACCTCAGCCTCTTGCAAGTAGTAGTAGTGTTCTTCTGTATTTCTGTGCTTTGATGGTTAAATAAAAAGGATGCCTGGCCTGTAAGATAGGACACAGCCCTTAGGTGGGTGGAGTAGCCAGAATGGAAGGCGGTGAGCGAGAAAGGAAGTGAGAGAGACTCCATGACACCCCCACCAGAGATGGATGCTGGTTAGACTTTTCTGGTAAGTCACCACCTCGTGGTGACACACGGATTATTAGGAATGGGTTAGTTTATGATGTGAGGGCTAGCCAAGAAGAGGCTGGTGATGATGGGCCAGGCAGAGTTTAAATGAATATAATTGTCATGTGGTTATTTTGGGCATAAGCAAGCAACCAGTGGCTGAGCGGGCAGCAGCTGGGGGCTGGGAGCTGGGTGCCGGGAATACAACCCGCACCTCTCCCCCCTTTTATACAACATGTTGATAACAGATGTCCTTTTTATGATTCAGAGCTCTATAGTTTCTTATTTGCTAAACCCTGACCAGTTGTAGGTCTCTGTGCTCATTGACATGTACTGCAAAAGAAGCTTCTCTAATGAGGACTAAAAGATATACTAATCTGTGGGAATATAAAGATAAGAGTTTAGGGGGCAGTTTACTATAGTGCCCCATTTAGTAAAATAATGGAATCAGGTTCATCCTGAAGGCCTAAGAGATAGCCAGCCATTGGATTTTGACCTAAATGATGGCACTGGACATAAGTTTTATCATTAGGAATGGCCTTTAAATTTGAGCAGAAATTGATTTATTATTCCCATAATGTTCACTATTATATCAGTGAACATAGAATGCTATGTCAGATGTTGTTGTAGCTTTTATGGTTCAAATCTGGGGAATGTTGTAAATTATTTTCCTTCCTAGTAACATAAATAGCACCTCTTAGCATGATAAAATTTAGCTAATAGGGATAAAGTTTCTAGTTGATATTTTTTTTGCTCTAGACTCATTTTCTAAGCTCGTTGTTTTCTTAGCAATAGGGTCTTACCAACAAGTTTGTAAGGGTAGCCAAAAACAATGGCAATAGATTGTAATGTTTAGAGATCTATGGAAACCCACTGACCAAGGACTAGAAAATAAGTAGCCCATCTCAGGCACTGGGCTTTTGATTGACTGACAGCCTATGGTTCCTGGGAGGGCCATTGTCACTCTGTTCCCAGTAATTCCAGTTAAACGTTTTTATATGTAGATTGTGCTGGCTGGTTTTATGTCAAATTGGTGCTAGCTATATTCATCTGAGAATAGGAAACCACATTTGAGTAATTCCCTCCATATAATCTAGCTGTAGGCAAACCTATAGAGAATGTTCTTAATTAGTGATTAATAGGGGAGGGACCTGCCCATTGTGGGTGGTGTTACACATGGACTGGTGGTCCTGGGTTCTGTCAGAAAGCAGGGTAAGCAAACCATGGAGAGCAAGTCAGTAAGCAGCACTCCTCCATGGCCTCTGAATCAGTTCCTGCCTCCAGGTCCCTGCTATCTTTGAGTTCCTGTCCTGACTTCCTTCAGTGATGAATATATGGAAGCACAAACCAAATGAACCTCCCCTCCTAGATGCTTTTGATAATGGTGTTTTATTGCAGCAGTAGAAATCCTAAGACAGATATTGATATGGTTAAGAAGCCTATACAGTAAAAACATCCCATATGGCATTTTCTTTAGTGTTAGTTATTCTTCACTAACCTCTGTTCTTTACCCTGCCCTCCCATCTCTTGAAAAGTGCATTTTGATTGATGCATTGCTATGAATTACTGCCCCAAGTTTGTGTAGTGAACTGAACTGCTTCCAAACATAGATAACATGTAATGTAATATGAATGTAATTTTTTGGCACAGGCTGTGTAGAAACATAGCTTGGCAAAAACAAAAAACAAAGACAAAAATAAAACCCAAAACCCAAGGATTTATTATTTCTGCACCATTCTTTTATTCCCACAGGATCTTTAAGATTTCAGTAGAACACATGTGTATAAAGGGTTATGGTCTCCGCTTCTGTGTGAGTGTGTGCAATGTATGTTTGTCTATCTGTCTCTGTCTCTCCGACATGAGCTTGAAAACCACTACTGTGATGAATCCCTCGTGAAAATACTCTCATCACTTTTGCATAAATGATTGCTTGATGTCATTTTGATTTCAAATAACCTTTTCTTTTTATTTTCAGCCTATTTGAAAAGAAAAATACTTCCCTGGTGACTACAGTTTTCACTACTAAGGAAGAGTCACCATTTTCTTTCATCTTGATGAATAACTTGAAAGGATTATCAAAGGTTATTAATTTAAAACCAGGAGTGTAGTGAGAGCTGGGAAAGAATGGATGGAGATCTGGATATGCATTTGGTTGCTATAACAACCATATATAATGTCTGTATTTTCTTTCCTCTTTGCTTTTAGTAGCTTCTCTAATCTATCTTCTGCTTTCTGATTCTAAAAATCACCTGGGATCATCTGTGAAAGGCTGTGTAATTTTAACAATACTTGAAAAGAAGACATAAATGCAGTAACGGCTATCAGGAATGCTGGGCCTCATACCCGCCAAGCACGCCGTGCCTCAGATATTTAATATATGTCATTTTTTGTTACTTTGTCTTTCTTCTGTTGCAATTATTGCTAGCATGTAATTGTTTCCTAGATTACACTGTGTAAACTGGAAATGAGTGAGTTTCCATTGGAACCATTGGGAATCTAATACTGTGCATTCTGCATCAGAATTTGTTGTTGAAATTTGAGTATCTTTTTTTTTTCTGCTTTTCTGCTGGTGACAGTGAGAGTCTGGCAGGGCCTTTGCCAGTAAAACCCTTCAGCCTTTGTGTATTATTATCAACAGTGACAATAACAATAGCAACCGTAGTGTAGGAAGGAGGATTCCAGTGGCTCACAGTAGTGTTTGCAATTTCAGTAAAGGCTGTTGGGACCTGCAATGCAGAATTCATGTCCTCCTTTCAGCGAACCCTTGATGCTTAGCTCAAATGTTGCTTCCATCAGACACTTGTGTTTGCTAGAGAGACAAAAGATTGTTGAACTGAAATGTAAAGCTGAGCATCCATTAAAATCACATTATTTTTCAAGGATGTGGAACTGTCCTGAATTTATGTGCAGGTCTTTGGATTTCTAATGCTTAAAAATGCTGCAGATTTTCCCCAAGTGCTGGACCTACCCAGGTCAGAGAAAAGAAAAAGAAAAGAAAGAGAGATGGAGAGAAAGAGGGGTGAGGGAAGGAGAGAAAGACAAAACAAAAACTCAAAAAAAGCAAGGACTTTGAGAACAATGATGCTTAACTGCAAGACTCCACCTACAGCATCCTTCCTGCAGTCGAAATGTCATGATGCATTTAGTACAAAAGTAGTAAAACCCCAAACTCCTTCAACTGTGAGTATCAATTCAAGACAAAGAGTAAAGCTTAAATGTATGATGAGATGATATTTTCAAGGACTCTTTTATTGTGACTTGATTATTAAATTATTTACATAAAGAAATATCAGAAATGTGATTAGAAACATATATCATTAACAGGGATGTTGAGAGTGCTAATCCTGGAGATTATTAATACTCCAACAAACACAGTCAGCCACTGAATCTTTCAATGGAGGCTGGCGCAGAAGTGCAGCTTAAAATGCCATTTTGATTTTCACATTAAAGTGGGCCCATCTCTTTGTTTACAGTATTAATTTGCATAGACAGCCATTTTTGTCATTTATAGTACAGAGATAAAGGTCAACTCTACTATTCCTGAATTACTAATCAAACAATAAGTATTTGTGGTCTTCTGTCTGCAAAAGATTGTTAGACACTAGGACAGATACAGAACATAAATAACATAAAAATCGTAATTTTCTTCAGTGTTAAAGATTTATTTTTGTTTTTAAATAATGTATATGTATGTATGTGTCTGTGGGGTTATATGCATATGATTGCAATTGTCAATAGAGACCAGGAGAGGGCATTGAATCTCCTGGTGATAGAATTGGTGGTGCTTGTGAGCTTCTTGCTGTGGGTGTTGGAAACCTACATTTATTCATCTGTAAAAGCAATACATGCTCTTAACTGCTGAGCCATCTCTTCTACCCCATAGCTAATCTTCAGGGATCTCGAGTCAAGAACTAAGAAGACTATGTTAATTAATTTTTAAAAAATAAGTGCTGCATTATTTAAATGAACACATACCATAAGAATGGGGGAGTCAAAAGTGTGGCATAGTACTTTCAAGAGCTAAGGAGGTTCTCCCTAGATGATTGAGGGTGCCAGATTTTGTTAAAGAAAAGAAATATAAAGTTCTATAGTATGTATAAAGCTTGAGAATAAGAATTAGCAAAGGCATTGCTTGGTGTTTTTGGAAATTTGGCTGTTGAGATGAAATGAGGATGCCAGTCATAAGAAAGAGAAGGAAAGGAGGGGATAGGGAATGAGTAAGAGATTGACAAGAACTTTATGCTGGGCAAAAAAAAAAGAATTGTCATGAATTCTAATACAACTTAGTTGAAGAGATTCAATTTTACGTTTTATTTGAGAACATACCTTGCATAATTTAGGCTGTCGAAAAGGATCTCAATGAAAACACTAAGGGGTCTTCCCTCCAATGTCATAATTTCTGAAAAAGGTCTTATCAGATAAGCAGCAGCTTTAACGAAGAAGATGTTCAGTATATGTCAGTTATGAGAAAGGAAGCTAGAAGAGGAGAGTGGGAGTTGTCTGAAAATAAAGTAGAAGCTGACCCCAAAGCTAAGTAAGAGACTGAGGTAGGAGATGCTGATAAAATTGCCTGGGACAACACTCATGCGTGGGGTGTCTTTTAAATTTTATTTAAATAACTTTCTTCATTTATTTTACATACCAAACTAGTTTCCTTTCCTTCCTCTCCTCCCATCTTCTCCCCTTTCCCATCCACCTCTCTCCCCATTCACTCCTTCTTCATCTCCATTCAGAAAGGGTATACATGCAAGGCATATCATGACTGTGGATTGACAGTATACACAGGGCCTAGGAATGAGTGGGAGGGATTTGTAACTAGGAAATATTGAAGAATGGGTTCCAATTATAGCCTTTTTGACTTCATTGAAGAACCCAGAATAGGCAAACTTACAAAGGAAAAAAAATATAACCCCAGCTTCTTGCAATTTGGGGAGGAAGAAGAATGCACAACTGTCTTCTAATGACTTTGAGTGATGAAGAGTTCAGAAAACATCATGAGTCTATTTATTGCCACTGGTTGTATAATCTAAATGATGACAATTTTCATGTGTTCATATTTAATCAAGGCTTAAAGAAAACTCCAGTCCTTTCACGATGAAGAACTTCTTGCCATGGTGGAGCTCTGTGACTGAGTCTGTAGGAACATATGTCCATCTGTATGCATATGAAGGGTAGCAAGTGTGAGTGAAAATGGATAGTAGTAGGATCTGTGCCTCCCATGTCTCAGGGACAGTAGGGAAACCCCTGTCAGTTATGTGCTGTTGTCAATATAGTATTGAATTGTTCTTGTGACTCAGATCTGCACAGGAAATGAGGTTACAGTCACACCCTTTTTTTCCTTTGGCAAGCTTTTGAGTTCAATATTAATACATGGTTTGAGTCACAAAAATGTTGTAGCTTTGTCTAACACGTTGAAAATAATCATGTTTTTAAAAATTAATTATGACTGTGTGTGAGTATGATGGATATGTACCTGCCAGTGTCATAATCAGGAAGACAAGAAGAAAGTGTTGGATCTTGGAGTTGAAGTTACAGACAATTAGGAGCTATCCAATTGAGTACAGAGAATTGAACTTAGGTTCTCTGGAAGCATAGAACTAGTTCTTTACTACTGAGCTGTCTCTCCAGCCCCATAGTTTATATTTTAAAGATATAAATGTCAAGCTTGACTTCAAGAAGTAGGAATGTGATGGATACTACCCACTCTCTAAAACTAGCTAGGCTAAGGGCTTGTTTTGTAAATAAAATAATTCATAAAATGATAGCTTAATTCTTTTGAAAAATGTTCTCTACCAGCACAGGCCTCACCTGGTTGGATATGGAAATTTGTTCACTATTTTTGCATTTTATTTGAATTCCCCTAACTTGTAACAAAATTTAAACATTAAAATTACAATTAGCACTTCATGTTGGACAGCCCTTAAGTTTTTGTGAAATTTGACCTTCCTTCCCTGAGAATCCAGTCTTTTTTTCTAGAATATATAGGAATCCTCAGCATTTCTGATGACAAGATTACTTCTGAATTCATTTTTGGCATTGAGCCTCTTTTATAATGCAAAATCACATAGTTTTAAAACTTCCTGCCTCTGGTAAATAGTCTTTTATTGGCACACTTATGTTGACCGAGGTTTCTGTTCAACATGGTCCCCCAGCCATTCAGTCTCAAAGAAATACACAAAGGTCTACATTAATTATAAACGGATTGGCCTATTAGCTCAGGCTTCTTATTAACTCTTATAACTTATATTAGCACATAATACTTGTCTGTGTTAGCCACATGGCTTGACGAGGCAGTCACATATTGCTTGCTCTGTGTCTGGCTTCCTCTCTGTCTGGGTGAGGAATGCAGACTGAATTATTCCTTTTCCCAGAATTTTTGTTGACCCGCCTATATTTCCTGCCTGGCTACTGGCCAATCAGTATTTATTTTAAATACAAGTAGCAGGGCACAGATAATTGTCCTACAGTACACTCAGAAAGTCCCAATTGATCAAGACAAAGCTTTTGTGAAGTTAAGAAAATGGTCACTGATTTCTCACATAGACTTCATTGATAGCATTGGTGAGTGATGAGTAAACTAAGATCAATCAATAAAAGAGGTTTGGGCTAAACAATCAAAGAGGTTATCAGTGCTACAAGAAAGTAGCCTTAAAACGAACATTTGGAAGGGTACTTAGAGACTGTCCCTTTGTAGAGCTGTGTTCAGAGATAAGAACATACTCTCATTTTCAAACTAAATGGAAAATTAGGAAAAATGAATATCTAAAAATGAAACCATGAATCATTTTTCTAATTAATAAGTTAATTTTTTCCACCTGCCTTCCACCTAATGAGCAGAGGCATTGGTATTTTTCAGGCTCATAGAATTGTTGATGACAACAGAATTATTTGTAGTATTTTTTTTATCATCCTTTCTTATGTCAGTGAGAAATTGAGCTCAGGTCACTGCATTTCTCTTAGCTGGCAATTTTGCTTGAGCCTGAACATAGGAATTCTATGTTCCTTCATCCCATGGCAACTAAACTAGTTAAATTTGTTTTTGAGCAAATGTAGTCAGCCTCTGAGAAGATTCTCTTTTAAATCAATGACAAGACATGGTTCTGAGACCATTAATTTGTTTCTATCTAACTATTATTGTGCCAGTGTTACTTTAGAAGGATTTCAGTGACCTGCTCTCCATAGGAACCAACTGAAAGACCCTGCTTCACATCCTGAATATGGAACAAAATATTCACAATTACCTTGATAGTTAGTTATACAAGCCCATGCCTAGAGATTATTATTGTGAGGATTTTTATTTCCAAATAATATATTAGTTGAAAGGGGACTGTGATATGTGTATGTGTGTGTGTTTGGGGTAACTGTCTTATGGAGAAATAGATAGACATGAAATGTGTTTTTTCTCAAAGATTTGATACTGGAAATAGTGTCATTACTTAAGAGTAAAATTTAGGTCTTGAGAGAGAGGGCTCAATTTCTAAAGTACTTGCCTTGTAAACATGAGGACCTGAGTTATATCTCTGAAATCCACAGAAAGAAGCCAGTTCTGATGGCATGCACAGGAATCCTATAGCTGGGGATGGCAGATAGGAAGATCATGGAGATGGCTAGCTTATCAGTTTTGTGTAATTGATGAGATGCAAACCAATGAGAGATCCTGTGTCAAAAGAGGTAGATAGTGTTCCAGGGATGATGTCTGAGGATGTTGTCTGTTCTTTACACACATGTACCCATATCCGTGTGTGTGTGTGTGTGTGTGTACACATACACAGAGAGAGAGTGTGTGTGCGTGTTTGTGTGTGTATGTGTGTGTGTGTGTGTGTGTGTGTGTGAGAGAGAGAGAGAGAGAGAGAGAGAGAGAGAGAGAGAGAGAGAGAGAGAAACTGGGATCCTTATGGAATAGTGAGATGATATTGCTAAGGGTAGTGAAAGAAAGTTCCAGAAAGCTAAATGCTAATTCCACTGCCTGCATCAGCATTACAAAGCAAGGTCAGATAGAGGAAATGTTCCATCTGCAAGTGAGCTGAGTAATAGAATTAATGAAGTTTCAGCCAGGCAAATGTCTCTTGGGGAAAAAGTGTTGGCAGCCATTCAGCAATTATCTTGGCTGACTATGGCTAGGGTCTCTTCATTGTTTGGTTTTTGAAGCACATCACTTTGGTTTCTTCATTAGATTCACTCATCACAAAATACTCCTCCTTGTTCCATTCAACAGATGAGAAAACTGTGACTCAATATGCTTCAGAAATGTTTCAAAAGTCAAATACTTATGAATCTGTTGAATCTAAAATTTCCCTTAGACTACAGAGACCATTCTACATTTATTTCTGTGTAATGCCAAGGGGAAGTTCAGCCTTGGTTTTTGTAGGTTTTCTTGGCTGGGACAGAAGAGTAGTATACAGAATCTATTCTATCTGTAGTTCTTCTGCAGGACAGATCATCGTGTTGCTTTTGTGTAAATATCCTCCTATAAAGTGTCATTTTGAATTATGGTTCTGTAACCAGAAAGAGAATACAATGTTCTACTCCTCAACACAACTAAACGTCTTGTACAAGACTTATACCTATGAAGGTTTGTTAGGAATATATGCTTTCCTGAAAGTTTCATAATCTATTGAGCCAACTTCCAACGGGAAGTGTTGAGAAACCCCTAAGTTGCAGACCTTTTCATAGCTGTTACACAAAAAGATATTTTACTCAACCCATGAAATATCTAAGGTCATTTTTAATGTCTTCAATTTGCAGTGAGGATCTGGAGGCTTCAAGTTGGTACTCAACTGTCTTTAATAATACAGATGTACTTGATTCCAAAGCCAGTCTTAATCGCTACATTTCCTCAAAGTCTTCTTTTAAATGACCATCAAAATTAGAATTCGAAGTGGGTCTTACCTGACAGAAGAAATTAGAAATGACTGCATGGCTTCCAGTTAACCCATTATGGAAAGGCAGAATCTGAGTATGAGACAGAAGGTGAAAGGTCTGTGCAAGAGGAGAACATATGTGACAATCAAGAACACTGTAAAGGTTATGCCGTGGGACAAGATATTTCGCATGACAGATGGGGATGGAGCCATCTTTGCATCAGCGCAAGGGACTGAGCTACCAGGGTCCAGTGGAGGGGCGGAGGGAGGGAGAGGATGAGCAGGAAGGTCAGGACCATGAGGGACTGGCCCACCAACTGAGACGGTGTGCTTGATCTATTGGGAGCTCATCAAATCCAGCTGGACCAGGACTGAAGGAGCATATGACCAAACTGGACTCTCTGAATGTGGCTGCCAATGGGGACTGACCGAGAAGTCAATGAT
>JAQHUG010000013.1:6891346-6925727 GCA_028555095.1 Dicrostonyx torquatus | reverse complement strand
GGGTATCCTGCCCCATCTTAAGGAAGCAAGGGGACAGTGGGTGGGGTATTGGGGTGCGGGAGGGCCTGGGACAAGAGGAGTAAATGTAAATTTTTCTTTTAACAATAAAAAAAGAAAAAAAATATATGAAAAGAAGAATCAAAATGAAACTTGTTGAAAGATTTCTCAATGGCATACAAACTTTTCCTGTACTCTCCAAGGAAATTGAAGTCATAGTGGAGTCATAATTAGTGTATGTCCAAGATACATCCTGGAAAAGTGAATTGTAAGCAGGGTGCTACGAGAAAGAACTGTATTTAGGTGATAATATCTTCTTTGATCCAAGAAATGCCCAAAGTAGCAAGATTGGATCCTGAATCAGTGAATTTCTTTTCCAGACTATCTTTTCTACCTAGTGGCAAGGTTTTGCTCATTATCATCCAACTTTCTTAAAAAGCCAACACACCGTGAACCAATGTGTTTATTCTCAAAATATCCATCTCTTTCAATCTGCCAGACAGAGTGAAGCAGGCATTTCTTTGTTGTGAAAGCCACCAAAGCCTTGTAAATCATATTATCCCTGATAAATAAGCTCAAATGATCAGACACAGGAGGAAAAAATATCCTCACCCATAGTGCTCTGTTGTACTCTGTTCCTTCCCTGTTGATATTTATTGCAAGCTAAGAGCTTACAAGTGTTCTCCCAATTTGCTCATTAGTTCCTAACAAATCTTTGAGACTCTTTTTTCTGTCACGGATAGACCATGTCCTTAATGCTTGGAATTGATTCATTAGTACAATTATATTGAGGTCACAGATCCTCCCTCATAACTGGGATGCAGGGAACTTCCCACAATTAGAGGAGACACAATCCACATCTATCAAAAGAAGTGCTTTGGCCATCAGCAACAGCATTTCATCCTTTCTCTTTGGTGTTTCATAATGAGCTGGAGACACAGAGACAGGCTGTCTCTGGACCTCAGGGAAGGCTCCTAAAGATGATTTCTTACTTCATCCCAGAAAGTGGTTTAGTTAAGATCTTTGGAATGCAAGCTGTCATGAGGATCTTTTCTTGTGGAGGTCAACAGGAAGTCGGATTAATTTTGCTTCTCATTAAAATTTGATTGTAATCTAGAATTGAAGAGTTTTAATATACCAGATATTTATCTAGATTTCATTTTATTTGCGAACCACAGAATTCTAATAGGTGATGCCAGAAAATTTTACAATTTCAGATAATATGTCAAAGAAATCTTAGAACATCATTATTTCTTTTAGATTTATTTACTTACTGTTTTTGTGTGTGTGCCTGTGCATGTGTGTGTGTACATGAGTTCAGATGCTCATAAAAGCCAGAAGGCAGTTGTAAGGGCTCAACACTCATCCTTTTTATCTCTGAGACATCTCTCCATCCCCATGATGTCACATTTTTCAGTTAGCTCATCTACATTCTGTCCCTTTATTTAATTGTAATATTAATATTTAGGAGCACAAATTGGGAAAATGGAAGATGTTTTTTGAAAACAGAATGAAAGGATTGTTCATTTCCTCATAGGAGGTCAGGTGAAATGAAGAGAGGTATTGTCACTCAAGGCATTCTTCCAGAGAGAAGTCACATTAAGATAGGAAAGGAGAGGGACATGTAGGTCAAAGCAGAGATAATGAAGTCAAACAAAGATAAATGTGACTTAAATAGGCCTTTAATAAGAGTGAATCATGTTTAACCATGTGTTCTGGACATGTACCCAACGTGTCAATTCCCTGGCAAATCACCTTAGCATAAGACTAAGAAGGAGAATTCTGATTTAGAAGCATTGGTCATATCTTTTCTGGCACTAAAGCCTTTCTCATAATGATGGTTTAATATAATCATGGTCAATTACCTCTTCTGAGAGAGCTAGGGGTATGTGCCACCTTGCTGGAAATGTTCAAATCCCATTAAACTTATGGTATTTGTAGCAGAGGGAAAAGTAAAGATCCAAGTGATTCAATTAAGACACAAATGACCAGGTGTCTGTGGTATTGAATCAGTTTTCCTGTTAAGACCAAGAAAATGCAATTTTCATGTTGGCTATAAGCCTGTTTTAGCCTGCACTCACTTTTGCTGTTAGCCTCCTGGCCACATTTTGGGGATTAAAACTAACCTCTGAACACTCTTAATAGTTTTCTCTGTGTTCAAAGAGGAAGCGCCCCCACTAGGCAGGAGGCAAAAGTGCCTACGAGCCATATCCACACTTTCCTTTTGTTGCTTCCTTTCCAGAGAATAGAAAGAAACCGCCAGGATATGAAATACAGCCTCTTGGGAACAAGGAAGTTAATGCAGCTAACTGAATTATGTGTGTGATACATTTGCATGTTGCTCACTGCCAGTTTCTGAGAAAACAACAAATTTCGTGTATTTCTACTCTGAGCAAAATAAGGGAAGGAGGGACGATACCTCCAATTCTTGTCTCCAAATAAAGCTGAATTTTAGGATCAAATTTGCTAACATTTAGTGGTAGGCTAAATGCTAAAATCTATGGGTGCACCTTTTAAAAAGTTTTTCATGTGTGATATAGTGTAAGTGCCCTGCATATGTATTTGTGTGCGTGTATGCTTGTGGATCCCAGGTCTCACTGTCAGATGTCATTCTTTATCACTAGAAATGATAGTTTATATATTAAATATATTGAATATCTATAATTCTATCTATGTTTTCCTAACCATTATATTCATTTTTGGAGAGTATCTAGCACAGATTTCATATTTTTGTGGTAATCATGGAATTTAGGGGATGTAATCACTCTAATTCATCGTCAGTTTATAATCAAGCTGATATAGCAAGCTCAATTGAAGATGAATTATCAATGTCTACGTAGTTAATAAAATTGGTTTCCAGAGAGGCGGGTCCTTCTAAGGAAAATTTTCTAGGCAGGAAGAATGCTGAAAGTTGGTATCAACTTATCTTTGTGAAGCATAGGCAATTTTCATGTTGCGATAGGGAACTTTCACTGTAATCCTTGAGACTTCTAGCTGAGCAAATTGGTGAAGCTTGCAAGCCTTTCTGAAATAAAGAAAATTGGCATATTTTAAAAAGGAAGTTGGGTGATTTCTTAACAACTGCTTTTTACTGAACAAAAGGCTGATATTTTCCTTGATCAAGTTGCAGAAATGCTGTCTGCTCTGTGTGGTTTTTAGAGAGAAAAATTGCACATTTCTTAAACCTGGTTCGCCTGGCTTTCTGTTTTGATTTGATTTCTTATTCTGCTCTGATAAGACCTGGCAAACGAGGCTGATGGATCATTAACCCATAGTCTCAGATTATGTTCTTTGTCTTTTCCCTCCCCTCTCCAATCACTCTGCTAATGCTCAGATGATTTTGATCACAAGTTCCTAAGCAGGGGCTCACAGGGTGGAGCTGACATTATTAATAGTTAGCTTCCTTCCCTTCTTCAGTCTTCTTGTTAGATACACAATGCTGGTGTTGAAATCCAAGTTCCTGCAGAAACAAAAATTGAGGTACTACATCCAGAGTTGCGGGGACTAGATTGGGAACATGCCAAGCATTTCAGGTCAAGACACACACCTCTTTTCTCTTCTTGAAGATGCAGTGTTCAGCAAGAATAAAGACAAAACTCTTGATATGGATTCAGTAGCACTGAATCATAGTGTAATGTAAACTTCATATATTAATTGTTATTCTGACCTTCAAACTAGACTCAAGAACTTCACCGTGGATAATGTATTTAAGCAAGCCAGCTGATCCTCAGTCCTATCTTCTGGGACCAGAAGTTTAATCAGAAAGGTAAATCACATCAACCAAAGAGAATTATGCTATAAGTGAAATTAAGCAGTCTAAAATTTATCTAGTAATCTCATCCCTACTTCTCGACACATGTCAAATTTGTGTTGGTACTCTCAAAATTAATTTACCATATGTGTGTATCTCTTGTGCTAGACTCTGGGGCAACTGTTAGAGTTTAAGGAACAAATTTTGACACATTTTATACTCTCATGGAGTTCTCTGCCTTTGACTCAATCTCCCTACTTCAAGTTTCTCAGCTTGAACTTATTTTCAAGGATTAATTAAATCATCTTACTCCATTTCACTTTCTGTTTGCTTATAGATTAATACGATGAGCCATCTTAACTCCATTATAATTTTTTAGAGTTTCCTTTTAAAAACGTTTGACATTAGTTGCAGACCACACTACACAAACAAATACACATTGTGACTTAATGTACCACTTACTCTCCTTCAGAGCGTTTGCTGTGCAGCTGCTTACTAATTTGGAACTCTTCATTCAACAGATACTTTGGGACTCATTCATTCAATTTTGCTTTTGCTTTCTCCATTTTATTGTATTTTCTCAAGTGTATCTGCCCCATATTTTTATGGGTAGAAGAAAGGGAAGAAGAGAAAGGAACAGTGCACAGGGTAGCAGGTGTTTCTTATCTCAAAGTGAAAGAAGCCCTTGCTGCAGAAAAATAAGAGCAAACAGGGAGGCGTGTCAAAATGACTGACTCTGCCACTCTCACCCTGTCTGTGAGGACACCAGCAGCACTGGGCTGCTAGTTAACATCACTCCTCTTGGACTTCTTTCTACTTTGTGTCCAATTCACATATAATCCCTAGCAATGAACTCAGACTATCAGAGAAGGGCTAAATTGACAATTTGATTTGAATTGAGAAACAAAATATATTTAGATTTTATGTATTTATAGTCTCTATACCAGTGGTCCTCAACCTGTGGGTTGCAAGCCCTTTAGAGGTCTCCTAAGATCATGGGAAAATTCAGATGTTTATATTATGATTCATAACACTTGCAAAATTACAGTTTTGAAGTAACGATGAAAATAAGTTTCTGGTTGGTGGTCATCGCAGCGTGAGAAACCATATTAAAGGGTTAAAGCATGAGGATGGCCCTGGACATGAGAAAGCAACACAAAGGTGCTGCTTGAATGTTGTCATGACATTATTATCAATCTAAAGAAATTTAATTAAAAAACTTTTATCCACAACAACAGCAAATGCTGTAGTTATTTATTATATATCATTTAGAATTAGAGTCTTATGCTTTCTACAGTCACACACACACACACACACACACACAGAGACACTCAAATACTGCATTATTTTTATCTAAAGCTAACTGGAGTAGTAGTGTTTGTCCACCCTCCATAGTTTGGCCATCAGAGAGGAGCCAGAGTGTGGAACCTGATGTTAGAGGAGACAGGAGAGCTTACATGACTTTCTGTTCAGCATTACCTTTTCTCTACTGCAAGGGGAAAAAAGGGAGGGGAATTATGATTTTACTTGAAGAAAAAGAACATAGGAAAACTATCAAGGTTGTATAGGGCCAGAAAGGGCAAGGACATTGGTTGTCTAGGGTCAAGGGGTGAGAACAGAAAGATGGAAATAAAATGTCATTTAGAAAATTATTTTCCCTGGTGAGGTAACCTCTCTGTGGCCTCTAGAACAGATGATGCCAGAATCAGGATCCACAGCACTTTTTAGGCTGGGCAAGAAGCATAGTCTGACACACCTTACATTCAAAGGTCAGTCCTTGTCATTTCCCTGGGTCCATGTCATGAACCCACCAATTTTGAATGTAGACTTAATTTCCTCTATTCCTATATTGCCATACACTTCATATATGAATATATTTTGTAGTATTCAATAAACAATGAATAAAAATACTTCTTTCAGGTGATGATCCCTCTCCCATATTCCAAACATGGTCCCTATACTCTGGCAGCCTCTGTGTGCTTTTGGATTGTTTTCTTCCTTTTTGTTCATAATGGTGTCTATGGAGGGAGTTAAAACTGTGCATTTTCATATCTGTCTCCATACTGTCCACATCATTAGGTAGTCTTCCTTTCTCTGAGGAATATTTCCTTGACAATTGCTGTGACGTCATCTCAATGAATAACCCTATGGCTTTTAGTATAGAATGGTATTTTATAATGTTGTTAAATTGTAGTTAGCTGCTTTAACTTTTAATGTCTTTCCCTCCAGTCTTACAATAATGTGATAACAAGCACCTTCCAACTTTTCTCTGTTGTACTTTTCTTTAAATAACTTAAAAGCTGGATGGAATAGCCTCAAATAAGCCTCTGAATGGATTTTGTGTTCGAAAGCCTAAGTCCCTGATTAAGAGCAGGGAGGGTACTCACATCTTTATGCCATTTTTTGGGCTCTTCTGCTTTGCCAGTACTGGGGACCTTTTATGATTCCTTTACAACATTTTATGTATTTTTCATTTTATGAAAAAAAATGTCTCTTTGGGTAAAGATGTGGTTTTGTTTCGCTGAGTGTCATCGGAGCCATACACACACACATCCATGTCATCTGTGTCCTCGATCCTCCAAGAAGCAGGGGGTTATCCATTTCGTTTATAAATGAACGTGAAGCTCAGAGATGTGGAATGAACTGCTTCGGATTACACACTAAGTAAGCAGTGATTGTAAATTTAAATTTCTGCCTCTAAAGACTCTTGCAGTCTCTACTCTGCCTTGCAACCATCTAAATCGAATTTCGTCCTCAGTGTTGTTTATTTTTCCCTCTATCTCTTCCTTTTGGCATGTATGCCATAAACAAAGCCAGTAATTCTCATCTCCCCCTGTTCTTCTACGAAGGGCAAGGCTTCCTACATTTGTACCTGAGATGTAAAATGTGGAAACTAAGGATTTCTTTGCCGTGGTCTCCCCTACAAGGAGTATATTACAAGAAGTGTTCTATGAAAATTTAAACAGGTTTCCTTGACTTTGGTTAGCCTGCTTCCCACATTTTCAGTTGTATCAATTTGGTACCAGTGATGCATGGCTGGTTTGGGTGTCCGTGCTTTGCCTCCCGAATCAGCAATCTCTGGTTTCATGGAAAGAATCATCTCCGGGAGAAAGGCAGGTAGGAAGGGCCCTTAGGCGATATGTACATTATTAGATACTTGCTAGGTCTTTGTTTGATCCCAATTCTGAATGTCTTATGTTATGAGCTCTGGCCTCTTTTGATAAGCTAAATAAGTATGACTCCTGTGGTTTGCTGAGTCTGAATGTTTTTTTTTTTTTTGCTTACTTTGAATCTGCTAGCCTAAATTACATTCTCACCATCAGATAATAGAATTGTATTATATCGTCATTTCTTCCAGGCACTTACCTATAGTCACTATATTTTTTATATTAGTGTCTTTTTCTGTTCATGTGTTTATTCATTCAACAAATATAAGCTCCTTATCTGCTTTTTACAAGACATTGTGGAGGATGCGTTCAGATGCACCAATGCATGCTGTATTCCTTTCAACACCTATTCTATGAAATCATGACTTCGAACTGTATCAGACATCGGATGTATTCATCTGCAAAGATAGCCTCAAATTAAACAGTAAACATGATAATACACAGATGTACTGCAAGTCAGACTATGATAAGATAAAAGTGTGGTATCCACTTCGATGACCTGCATTTTTGTTCTGAAAAGTGTCTCCACAGACTTTGCCGTGTGAGAACAGACTTTACTTAACTTTGAGAGTATTGCCTCCCCACACAGAGACATTGTCCTTTATTTTCTGTCTCCCGTGTGTGTGTGTGTGTGTGTGTGTGTGTGTGTGTGTGTGTGTGTCTACACACTTGCATGTGTGCAGGTGTGGATCAGAGGCCAACAAAGGAGGACTTCCTGTACCATCAATTCTCTCCTTTATTTTTGAGACAGGCTCTCCTACTTTACATAGGTGAATGGCAAGCCTCCAAGATCTGCTTGCTTCTGCCCTTCAGCATTAAGGTTACAGGCATGTTGTGCAACACAAGACTTTATCTCTGAGTATTGTGTCTTCCCTGTAAGGGTTTTTATTCATGGAGATATCTCCCCATTATCCACTACTCCATTTTATTAATATTTAATGTAATAATCTTCAGTGTACCTTAACCTGCTTTGACTTAATTTGTTGCAAATATTCTCCTCTGATGATCAACTAATATGTACTATAGCAAACCCGTGTAGGTAATTAGAACATTTTCTTTGGAATTTCGCATGTTGTCCCAAGTATCAAAGATACATAACAGCTTCTTCTATAATACATTCCATATGTAGATGGAGTTACTTTGGAAGAAAAAAAACCTTCTTATTGGGATAAATAAGTGAAGATTAATAAGCAGCTTTCAAATCTGTTTTTATCCAAAATGAAATGGATTTTGCACTCATCTCTCCACAGAATCCATTCAGCACATGTATTGTGATATGCCAGGCATTGTGCTATGTTCAGGAATAATATTTCAGAATTAGAAAGTCCAAATGAAGCTGAATTTGTTGACCTACTATATGATTATTATTGGAGAAAGGCTTTGTTCTTGTTAATAGTGGGATGTTCAAGTTTGTCCAATGCAATGCTATCATTGTTATTATTATTATTTTATGATTATTATTGAAAATAAATTCTCTCACACAGTACATTCCAACCACAGTTTCCCTTCCCTCCACTTTCTCTAGCCTCCCTCCACCTCCCCTCTACCCCAGATTTATTTCACCTTCAGGAAAGAGCAAGCCTCCAGAGACAACAACCAATCGCAACACAATAAGATACAGTAAGACACTGCCAAAGCTCTCACTCGTGTTGAGACTGGCAAAGAGAACCCAACAAGAGGAAAAGAGTCCTAAGAACAGTTGAAAGAGTCAGAGAGACACACCTGCTCCCACTGTTAGGAGGCGCACAAAAACACTAAGCTAACAGCCATAGCATACATGCAGAGGACCAGGTACAGACCCATGCAGGACCCATCTTTGCTGCTTCAGTCTCTGTGAACTCATATCAAACCCGCATCATTGATGCAGTGGACCTTGTTCTTCTGGTGTCCTTCATTCCCTGTGACTCCTACAATCTTTCCTCCCACATTTCCACAGAATTTCCCAGTCTTCGATGTGGAGGACACACAATGTATATCTTCGGTTTAGACTCTTTCTTTGCATAAGTCTGCCTGTGGGTCTCTGCACTCCTCCCATCTGTTGCTAGAGAAAGCCTAACTGATGACAGCTGCACAAGGCACCCTTTTATAGCAAAATATCATTAGGAACCATTTTATTTATATTTTTTGCCAGCTGTGTTTGGTTCTGCCCTAGGTCTCTGCAATGAAATCTTCAATCAACTAGAATTTATATCATCTGATTGTATTTAGTAACATGAGGCTGTTTGATTTGAAGCTCCTGATCTTGATAGTTGTATTCCATAGAGAGGTATAACTGCTCGTTGCTTCTTTTCATTTCTTCTCTCTTTCCTTTGCTGTTTTTCAGTTCTACTCGCTTCTCTACTATTCTCTGTCCTCCTCTTTATTTTTCTTTTCAGCTTTTTTTTGATACTCTCTTCCTTCCTTGCTAATTTGGCATAGTGCCTCAGTATTACAAGTGATGGGATTACAGGTATGCCACCATGCTTAGGTCTATATATTGATTTAATTGTTCCTAAAGAAAGAAAATCCAAGCTCAGTACAGTGTTTTCCCTCTCCCTCCCCCTTACTCTTCTTTTCCTCTGTGCGTCAGGGTGTGTGTGTGTGTGTGTGTGTGTGTGTGTGTGTGTGTCTCCATGTGTGTGCAGGTGCACAAGACTGTGAACATAGCAATAAGTCAACAAACACAAGCCTATTTAACATTGCTGTGTACTTCAAAGAAAATAGTAGTAGTTTCTACCCTGATTTCATAATATGTCTAACTACTGGTTGGTGGGCTCATTGACAGAGTCATATATGGTTTTCATCTCATGGAGTGGTGGTAAGGATGGATGGTAATCAGAAATGGATGGTAACTCCTATCACATCCGTGGACATATCTTTTCAGTTATTGTTTCTCAAAGAGTTCACTCCTCAAGGAGTGTACATAGCACCTTCCAGCATGAAAGCTAGCTGATAGGGATGGTGTGTTCACAACAGTATCAGCTAGGTTTCTCCATGTTTATGACCCACGTATTTGATATATTCAGCTGTAGGATCTTACTGTAAGTTCTCTGGAGTGTAGATAATAGCATTAGTAATAGCCTGTAATGTTTAGGAGCCTTACTGGCCAATAGCTCAGAAAACAGAGCCCAGTTTTGGAACTGGGGATTTTAATTAATAGTCTGTAGTGTCTTGTCAGGTATTATTTCACAATTACATGGTAGCTCCATTTAAATACTTATGTAGAAGTATGTGTATGTACTTTAGGAAACTTCTACAAGAGTGGATTTCAATATGACTTTTCAATAGGCCTGTAGTGTTAGTTATTCCTCCTCATATTCTATGATTTTTAATGAATTTTGAATCTGTGTTTTAAAATTCTTTACTCCCCCTTATGACCATTACATGTGATGTTTCAATCATCAAGGATTTTACTTTCTTCCATGATCACTGTGCCCTGAAAACCTACCGTATGGTCTCTGATTGAATGGTTTATTGACATATCAGTCTGTATATATACTATGGTTCATGATCTTCATACCTTAACTGGGATATCCCTTGTTTAATGATTTCTTGACTCTTGATAATGGAGCCGGCCTTAAATGGACCCACAGAACTCAGTTCTTCATTTAGATATGCTCAGTGCTCAGCTCTATTGACATGTAGGGGTTTCTCAATGATTGACGACTGACTGATCAGTTGTTACTATGAGTGTTTTCAAAATGTGTGTTAAGTTTTGATCAATAAAGGTAGGTTTCTTGCCAGTGCTTCTTTTTTCTTTTTAATCTTTTAGATAACATATTTGCTGTTTGGGTCATCCTTGGCTCCTTGAGGTCTGTCTTTCTGGATAACATCTCCCTCAAACTGAGGTTACATCACACTTGGAATATCATCATTCATTATCTCTGGGTACAAACCCTAGACCTTCTCTTTCCTATGACCTAGATGCTTATATGCCTCCTTAGTATGGGAAGTATGGGAAGTATTCCCTAAGGATAAAGATGTGACATGGTGGCACTCAGTGAAATGGGCAAAGTATGGCTTAACAAAGGATGGAGAGTGTTCATTATGGGATCATGTGAGAATAAATCTCTTTCCCCATTGCACAATTCTGGGGTCTCTGCTAGCCTTCCTCTCAGGAGTGGATACCTCTGAGCATGTCCTATGAAGCATGTTTTTTCTTCTGGGAACATCACACTTACTGGCCCCCAACCAGCCTCACGCCCTCTCCTTAGGTTTCTAGTAGAACAATTCCCATGCTTTAGACCCTGCATGACTGTGCTGTGAATGTGGTCTGCTTTTATCAGAAGCTCATTCTGGGAAATCAGACCTTTCAGGGTAACAATATTCATTGTCTAACTAAATGCTTTCTAAAATCCAATGGACAATTGGGAATTCTTTTCAATTATGATGGCCCAGCCAGTAAGATAGAGCCCTCATGTAAGATGCTGAAGCCTCCTGAGAATTCACTCAGTTATAACAAGGAGAACTGAGTCAAGATTGGGCAAGAGCAAGTCTCAGCAGCATCACTTAGCACTCCAAAAAGAGTCATACTTGTGGATTAATTTCTTCAACATCACAACAATAGAGACAAATATTTTTTGATGTTGCTTAAATTTTTTAGAATCTGGCTTCTGTCATTTGTGCCTGAAAGGTTTCTAATTCATCCATTAAGGCAGAGAAAGGCCTTGTCTGTAATCTTTTGTCCAAATAGAAAAGTGGCTTTTGAGCTGATTTTCGGTGAAAAGACCACCAGCTGTACTTGGAGATTGCATTCTTCTGAAAGAGGGCCCATGGCAGTGGCCACAGGTGCTTGCAAGGATCTGGCCTTTCAGTCATGCATGAAGTTGCACAATGAGACATTATAATGGCTCACTCTCTGGGATTTCCTTTTTGCCTCCTACCAAAATGCAAAAGCCTACACACGCAGATGGCATATTTCATTAATACAAACAGAAGTCCAGGCAGCAGATGCTTCGGGGACTATGGGAAGGGAGATCTCTGTATTTTTCCAACAGCAACAACTTCAATGACAAATTTTTTTCCGACTGAGCATATTTTTTCCTACTGAACCAAGAGCAGAGAAACATGTAATTTTCAAGCCTTAGGCACTCCATGATATTTAAAAGAAGGAAGATCAGAGTCATTATTTTTGTACAAAGAATGCTAATGCAGAAGAAGCTGTCATTGAAGAAAAAAAGAGAGAAAGGATAATGCCCAAGAGAAGCTGAGGTATGCTCGGTGAATTACATAGGCCGCTACTGCTGGAGTCCACTGATTGTCAGGAGTGCATACATTAATAAAAGCTAGTAGTGATATTGGCCTCTGCAGTAGCCAAAGTCCAGCCTGCCTAGTTGTTCGCACATCGAGAGCAGGGTTAGGTTGGCTGTGTTTCTTTTTTTTTCTCTGCAAAATATAATGCAGGGATGATCATTAGCAAGTAAGAACTGATTCTTTCTCTACCTGTGATTAGTTTATATCAAAACGTTCTTCTAAAACTCTAAGCTAGTTCAAAGTATAACACAAAATCATAAAAATCACACAAGGCTTTCTGATAACATTCTCATAAGATCAGCTTGGCTTTGGATAAGCACCTAGGCAAGAGTGTGGGTAGGAGATGTGATGGAGTACAGAAAAAGTAGACGATGGCTGGGTAACATTTTGATCCTGCTTTGCTGAAAGATTGAAAGCCAGATATGGTAGGCAATATTAAGTGCAATTTCTATGACTCCTCAGTAGAGGAAGTATAATCCTAATAAAATATTTTCCAGAGTTGTTGCAGAGTGCAATTTTTTTTGCTCACATTCATGAAGAATTTGCATTACTTTTCATACTTTTTTAACTTGTTCACTTTGATAGTGTGAGCATTTACAGCTGCTTCACTTGTGAGCATCTTGAGCACTGGGTTGGGCTGAAGAACCACACAATTCTTTGCATATGATGGGCAGCTGCCCAGATTTCACTGCCTTTGCACAGCATTTCCTTTGTTTCCTTTACCATTTTATGCTGAAGGAAAACACTAATGGAATGTCTACTGAGCTCTAGGAAGCAAAATCAAAGCAGCTTTAATCTGTTTAGGTTTCCTTTTCTGTGAAACTCAAAGACTGATATACTAGAAGCACCAAGCCCTTGTGATCTAAGACTTGTGCCCACAGGGCATGGGACTTGCTTGTCCCATATGTTCTGACCCAGATCCTCAGCTATTCTAGATTTCCCATAGTCAGAGGGACCCTTAAATGCAACTCTGGGAAGGTTGGGCATGCAGTTGAGTTTAAATGACAAAGGCCACATTTTTGTTTTGTTTTCCTTTCTGTCTTTTAAGACTTCGTAGAGAAATAAATCCATATCTTATTGAAAAATTAAGATAATAAGCAGTCAACAATTGTAAATGCCAAAACTACAATCATGTCTCTAGACATTCATTTATTCTTGCTTTATGGTGAAATAAATGTAAAGCTAGACTATGCTTCTCTTTGAGGAAAAATAAGGAGCAACAAAGAGTCTTTTAAAGTTCTTTTGGCCTAAGCATTCTACCTGACACTGTGTAATTTGAAGTTATAGCTTTCAGTTAAGAAAATTTGTGATATTTCTCAGCTGAGGAGAAAGGAATGTACATTCTTAATAGAGAGTTTTAAAGTCGTGGTAAGAATTTTGCCAAACAAACTTGATTTTATATGGTATTTCTTTGTTCTTTCCTGCAACAGTTCTGTAGGAATCAGTTATTAAAATAATGTCAGGAGACAGTAATAGGGATGCGGCCCACCAGCTGCTGAAGTCCCGAGTTAGGCAGGGGCTCACTGCTCTGCAGTGTTCAGCTTGAATAGCTCAAGAACAGAACTCTTCACTCACTGAGAAGGATGACTTTTAAACCAACCGAACTAAAGGCTGATTTTAGAGCTTATTTGTGAGAGTCCTGCTAAAAGGTGCTTATTCTGGTATTTCTAGATACAGGATAACTTTGGCTCTAGCATAAACGTCACCTAAGAGATTATTACCTGTGTACAATCACATTCCTGTGTAGTGGTACTTTGTTTGTGTTTTAGCAAATAAAGCTTGCCTGAAGATCAGAGTACATGCCTAAATCACTAGGGGCCAGGGAGTGGTCAAGCATAAGATTAATCCCAGGATTTGGGAAACAGATGAAGAGGGATATCTGTTAGTTCAAGGCCATTCTGGGCTACACAAGACTGAATCTGTCCAAAAGAGATACAGAGCACACACAAAAGTGATCCCACCACCAAGTCTTTAATACCACCACCATGGAGGTAGAGACAGGAGTGATATGGATAGGCAGAGAGAGGAATATAAGGTGGGAGGAGACAGGAGCTCAGTGAAGTCTCAGGTTTCGTGGAGACAGATGTAGTCTGAGAATGCAGTCTGGGGATTGATAGAGAAAGGACTGGCTCTTTGGTCTGAGGATTTGGTAGAAGTAAAAGGTTTCTCTGGTAACTGGCTACACTGCTTCTCTGATCTACAGCATTAACCCCTATATCTGAATCTGGGTTTTATTAAGAACAATTAGAATTTGTGCTACATTTTTGCAACATAGCCTAGTTTGCAAAAAAAAAATTAATTTTAGAATCTGTATGAGACAAAAATTAAAACAAAAATCTAAAATATGTAAATATATTGGCATTATGTTCACATCCCAAATACCCACACAGACTTCTTAAGAAACCCCTCATATTTATCCTGTTGGCTTGCAAGTATAGAAATCTGTAGCAGAACCTTGTGTTCTCTTCGCACACAAATGTGAAGAGTTGTCTTGTACTGTGGTTGCAGGGATGCTAATCAAAGGAGTAGACAACCAACCTCTTTCTCTGAAGTTGTCAGTGTGTTATGTGTGCCCTATCTAAATTTTATGATGAAGGAGTTAAGAAACCATGTCTGTTTTGCTCATATATCTCCTTCTTCAAGTCAATGCCTGGAACTTAGTAGGCACTCAATATACATCCCTTAAATTCTTCCTAAACAAAGAAGAAATCTCAGTCATTTTGTTTCTACTACTATCGACCACCAAGACTTCGCTCTGAGTGCAAGTTTCTTTAGCAGAGATGCTTAGAGTTTACAGGTCCAGGTGGAGTGATTGACAGGGCTGAGGAAAGGGGTAAGATGAGTGTAAAGTATTCACTTTCTCAGAACTTGCTAGTCTCAGAACATGAGCCTGTTCTTTCCATAACCATATCCTGTGGCCCACAGTGTTTTCTGTCACAATATCTACATTTTAAGACGCAGGTTATAGGCAAGGATGGGAGGAAAGGGTCTGAAGGAGAGAATGAAATAACCCTTGGTTTCATACCATCATTCTGTAGACATGAAATTGGAACTAGAATAAATGAATGGTTTGCTTATAAGCCTACCAAAGACGAATTGTAACAAAGACTTCTGGTTTAAAAAATGAGGTCTGTAACTCCTTCCTCTCTTCTTTCCTGATAAAGAAAGAAAGAAAGAAAGAAAGAAAGAAAGAAAGAAAGAAAGAAAGAAAGAAAGAAGAAAGAAAGGAAGGAAGGAAGGAGGAAAAAGTTGGGATAGGCCACTCAGTTCTGTCTATTGAGTGTAGAGGATTTTATTCAGGTCATTGATTAAGGAGTGTCTAAACACTGGGCAGCCTCCTCCAAAGACTGATTCATGACAAGTGTGCACAGAGGCATTTCTGTGTCTTATGAAAACATGCTACTGAAGGGTGGGGAGTGTTCTTAAAACACATCAATTGTTTTGTAATAGAGTATGGTACCAGAGGAAATGTTTGTGACACAGTAGAATAGGGAATATAGGAAATTATGAGATATCTAAATGGGAAGTGTGAAAAATATTAGGAACACTCTTGGGTTGAAATGAGTTTATAGCTGATGATATTAAGACTTTCAGTTTTAGGGACAATTTTCCAAATATTGACAGAATGCACATGGTTTGGCATGCTGTTTTGTTAAAGCCAGATCACTTTGGAAAAAGTTAGAGGCCACATCAGTAGTGTGGGGAAGAAAGACTGATTTTGAACTAGGTTGCATGCATGGCTTATCACAGAGCCAATCTCATCTACACTTGTTTAAGCAAAGCCTAGTACTTTGAAGGATGGTTTCCCATTCTTTAAATGCAGACAAAACAACTTTGCTTATTGCATTTAGGATGACCGAAGCAGTAGGCCAGACGAAGTTATTTGCAGAGCATGTCAATTTAGAAGAGTTGGTGGGGAATAAGGTTGTTTCCAGTTGGATGGGAATGGGAACTCGCCAGTGAGGGTTTTACAAGAGGAAAATTCCTGGGCAGGTTGTCAGGTATCTTGATCCTTGAGCTCTTCTGTTGAATCTCCCACACACAATTTGAAAATAACTGTTAGAGTTATATGTCTCATTATAAGCAGAACACTAAGTATTTTCCTATTTGGTTTTATACTATTTTAGTGAAATCACTTTTAGCATGCTTCTCCTTGGTTAAGAAGCTAACATTTTATGCAACTCTTGATTTCTGCCCTGTACTTAGCTATTTGGTAACTTTAAAATGTTTCATTCTACTGCAAAACTCAGAGCCCTGATAAATAACTGGCCTTACATGTGGAGAGGATTTAAAATTTATGCCCTGTGACTTAGGTGGGTAGAAATATAACTTTATTCCTTATAACTAAATACTGCCTTCTCTCCAGCACCCATTTCTGTTTGAAGTGGGGATACTCATGTGGCACTTGAATTTATCTCACTCACTCCCTGTTAAAATCTATCACTTCTATCTTAAATCCCACTCCCTAGGACAGATAATCTTTCAAGATTATTTCCTGGCATCTTCTTTTCTCCTGTGCTTGGGTTTTAGAGGATGATAGGTTTGTAACCAGAAGGCTCTTCTCGACCCCATTGTCCCACTGAACCAGTGTCTATCCACCTACTGAGTCTTCGCACCTGCTTATGAAATAACCACTCTGAGGCTTATTATCAATTATAATTGTTTGCCCAGTGGCTTATTAGGCTTCTTACTAGCTAGCTCTCTCTTGTAAATTAAGCCATTTATATTTGTTTATGTTTTACCATGAGCCTCGTGTCTTGTTACCTCACATCTTGCTTCCCTGGCTTCTACATGGTGTCTCCTTGACTCAGCCATCTCTCTCTTCCTATCTTTGTTTCAATTTCCCACCTAGGTATAGTCTATCCGGCCATTGGCTGAAACAGCTTTACTCATCAACCAATAAGAGAAACACATAGTCACAGCATACAGAAGGGAACCCTACATCAGAGGTTAGGGGCAATATGTGGCGGGATGAAGTTGGGACATGGCCTGGTCTTACAGGTTAAAGTGTTTCTCGTGTTCATACTGACTGGTCTCTGCAGCAGTCACAAGTCAGGTCGGCTGTCTTATGTTTACATTGACAGCTGTAAATTACACATTGAAATGACTCTGCTTGGAAGCAGCCCCCCCATCATAAAATTTGCTGTAGCTACATTTTATTTATTCATCTATTCTGCCGTAAACCCTGTATGTCTGCATTTCAATCCCTAGCTTGGGTTACTGCTCCTAATTCTCTCTTCCCACTCGCACACCACTTGGTCTCAGTGATATCAGTAGCGTACACTGTTCACTGCCCGGGTAGGACAAGACACTGAAATACTGCCTTCTTCCCTGCTCCAGAAGAAATGAGGTAGAGAAATCTTTCCTGTCACTATCTGTGAAGCTCCCATTGCAGCCAGGACTAAAGGCTTTCGGCTCGCAGATGGGAGAGTTGACTCTTCTCAGGTCCCTATGAATCTCTTCTGACTGTTTGTCTTCCAGGATCTTACTTTTCCCATCTCTTCTAATGCTTTTCCTTCATTTGTCAGCCAAGTGATCTGTGCCATTTTCTACACAGTACTCTCTATACTCTCTGCTTCTACAAAACACTGATAAGTAAAATCTTTAAAAATAATCAAAACAAAAACTACTTCTATATTTAATGTATCTAATTAGTATTGACAACCAAAACATTTTTATTTCTAAAATTATTTTATAGTCAGTGTTTAAAAAAAATAAGAGCAGTAATTCTGGGAATCATATCTAGATAAACTCCCTCCCCAACCTTGTGGTCTGTTATCAGTTGCGCCCTCTTTTGAGACTATCTGCTTCATTCCCAGTTTTTTTTTTCTTGTGTGTATGTGTGTGCGTGCCCAAGCCTGTGTGCACACTTTTACATATGTGTATGCACATCCATATGAAGGTCAGAAGTCAACATTATTTGTCTTCCTCAGTTATTCTTCATCTTAGTTCACTTAGTTCTTCACTGAGACTGTAACTCATCCAATCAGATATGCTACTGGCCAATGAACTCCATTAATCCACATGTGTCCACTTGCTCTGTGCTGGGATTCCAGATGTGTGCCACTGTCCCTGGATAAAACATGAGTGATGAAGATACAAACTCAAGTCCTCATGCTTGGGAGGCAAGTCATCTTCCTATTATTGCTTTTTCCATTCCTCATGACACTATGTTAAGGGGAAGACAGCATATTTCTACTAGGTAAGAACATGACTTAGGCAATATGAAGACAAATTGTCACCAAGAGTAATAGATTAGGTATGATTAATGTTAATTTAAAAGAACAGTTGATGGAAAGGATTTTTCAAACAGTTTTGGTTTTATATAATTGAAAGCTATTCCTTAGAATATTAAGAAGATTAAGACTACATATTTTGTACCCATACAGTAAGTATTTACTGTATGAATGAGGTACTGGGATGTGGCAAGAATGGAAGAAAGAAAGAAGAATTTTTTAAAATGACACAACTTGTACTCTAGTGGTAAACAGAGCACACACACACACACACACACACACACACCACAAACACACAGCATGTATTGCATCTGTCCAAAGAACTAGTTTAAGGTTATGTATGTATGTATGTATGTATGTATCATATGAAAGGTTATATAGTCATCACTGTTCTGGAAAAATAAAGTAAGAAACAATGATAAACAAATTGGGAGAAGCAGTTTTGCAGTTATATAAAGGATGAATAGAACTAACATATTTTTCAGACGCAAGACAGTGAGCCATTTGTACTGCCTAGTAGACAAGGCAACAGTGGAACAGCACGTGAAAATGTCTGGTGCTGGAAAGTACCTACTGTGTTCAACAGGAGCAAGCAGGTACAGTGATTGCCACTGGAGCAGAGAAGAGGAAGGATGAATGTGTAAATGCCGTGGTGACACACCATGGTGAGCAGACTGTGTAAGACCTTGTTGCCATCACTGACTGTGGCTTTTTGTAGAAACAAGGAGGTATTGGAAGATTTTAATTCTGTAGGAGCATGCACACAAAACTGTTTTTTTTTTTTAACAGAGTGACTCTGATTGATTAAAGACAGAATGGGAAAGGGTAGAAGGTAGTGATACCTTTACGGAGGCTATTTCAGAGATGGAGACAGTGATGTCCATAGCTTTTCAGCCCATGAATTCTCCAGGGAAGATAGAGATAGGTGTGTAGATGCTAGGTGTGTGTGTGTGTGTGTGTGTGTGTGTGTGTGTGGTGTGTATATCTGTCTATGTGTGTGTCTGTGTGTGTGTATATCTGTGTCTGTGTGTTTTTATATGTGTGCCTATGTGTGTATGTGTATGTGTGGGTGTGTCAACATGTGTGTTTGTGTGTCTGCGTGTCTCTGTGTGTGTGTGTGTGTGTCTGTGTGTGTGTGTGTGTGTGTGTCTATGTATCTATGTGTCTATGTGTCTGTGTAAATCACATATACACTGTGGAGCCCGTAGGAAAATATATCTCTGTAATTAATCTTCTATTTGGGTTCATGTTTTAGTTCAAGCCCTCAGTAACTCTGGAACCTTGAGGAATTCAGTGAAAGCCTAAGCCATATTCCTCCTCCATGAGGTTTGTAAAAATTAAACAAGGACTGAAAAGTATCAATGACAGTTTCTAAAACTGAAGTAATGGGCAGGCATTATTAAAAATAATTGTCACTTCTTTTCTTCCTCTTCCTCCTCCTCCTCCTCCTCCTCCTCCTCTTCTTCTTCTTCTTTTGTTGTTTTTAAACTGCTGCAGAAACGAAAGTTTGCATCATATATCAGATAACATTTAGTTGTTTTGCTGTTGTTTTGGGGAAGAGATGGTAAGTTAGTTGATTTCAATAGTGTCTTGTTTCACAACCTGTAAATCTGGAGGTTCATTTCATCAAAATGAAAATGTCTTCAAAATTTGTCTGGCATAGGTGCTTAGAAGTCAAATATAGGACCACTTGTTTCTCAAAGCCTATTTTTGGCTTTCAAGTCAGAAATCCAAGAAAAGATTCTCTTGACACTGTATGGTATTGAGAAAGGGGCTGTAAAAATAAAGCTGTAATAGTTCTCTCATCTCAAGTTGCTTAGCTCTTCAGCCCAGGTCCTTACTCGGATCGCTTGATCACTTTCTGAGAGGGTTGCTCAATGAGAAAGAAGGCACATTGGACCGCAACTTTCTTATGTCCAAGACAGGAGACGAGAACCACTGCAAACAGGTCAGAAATAGCTACCCTGTTTACAGAGCTGAATATGTGTCAGGCCATTGCTATTCCATCACCTTCCATACTGTGATACAGGTACTGTACCTGTTTTCCAGATAACTGAGGCTCAGAATCACCCATTGTCCACAGTGTTGCCATTTTTCTGATGAACTTTTGCCTCACATCTTGGATTTCACTGTAGAGATAACATATTTTTACATTGCACAAGGTTACCTTCTGGAATGTCTTTGTCATTGTGCAACAGGGCAGAAGATGCATTTGGCAGTTAGTGATTCTGTTTTCTAACCTTAGATATTTCCAGTTGCATGCAGTGTAGCTGCTTATCTTCCAACTTGAGTATACACAGACTTCAGAAATATTCACACGCTGACTTTGCCACATGTCTACAGTTGGCGTAAGGGGCATTTTGATCTTCCTTCATCAATCAACTCTCAATATTCTGAAATCAGCTCTGTAGCTCTTCTTGGAACTGTCTTGAATTTTCTGGTATCTTATGGTCCTATATGAGCTTCAAGATGTTCAATCTCAAGAATGTTGTGCACTCTGATGTCATTACTTAAAGGTCCATTCGTACACAAAGACAGGATCATCAGACAGTGATTGATGGGTCCTGAGACCATACGTTAGCTACTTGGTAATTAGGGGGTTCTAAGAGTTTTCCTTTTCACCGTCTGAAGAGGGATATGAGTTGAAGTAAATGAAATGTAGTTATGTGAAGCTTTTAGGATTTCACAGAAGAATGTCCTGCTGCTAGAAACAGGTAGGCCTCCAGTGGTTGTTATATATGCTGTATTCGGAAGCTTTTAGGCAAAAGCCTCTCAGGTAAGCATTACTGTGGAAGGCAATTGAATATCAGTGACTTATTCTTCACCTGGCTCCCTTAATGTAGCAGCAAATGAACTCAGTCCGTCTCTAGAATTTCAAGTCCATGCCCACGCATAAACTATTTTAGATGACTGTAAAACCGACAGTCCATTCATCTTCCTGAGTTTATGGGGCTGTCAGAAGGCCAGAGGCACGGGCTTAGAAACATCAGAAGAATTATCCTCCGGTAACTGAAAGTTGGTGTTTAATCTTAATTTCACCAGTCTAGTCAGGATCATATAACCCCATTAAATGGTAGAGCAAAGAGAGATTAGCCTCAGAAGACTGAGTTCATAAACAAGGGAATATAGGCAGCAGCATGCACTCAAACCAAAGATGTCAGTCATCTTTGATGCCAGGACCTCACAAGCAGATATTGAGGACAGTTCTGTTTATCAGGGAATATTCAGATGCAACGCTGTCCAGCTCCACTGCTCTGGCAGGATGGGTTATTAAAGAATTTATGCCACCAACAGCTGAAGGACAATTTTAGGACAAAATGTAGCAAAACAGAGTTGCATTTACAAATGTCGTTGGTGTTCTCCCACACTGCACCTTGAGAAGGTTTGAGTCTCCCTTGCTTTACTCTTTAGGAACCTCACAGAGAATACTTGGTCATGTGACTATTCTCTTGCAGGTAGCCAAGTCTTGTTTCTTTTATTATACTTTCTAGGTTACTGTTTTAGGGAAACTATGTCTGGACACAGCAAAGAAGACTCGGACTGTGTCGTTTGTACCTGTGAAAGTAGACCCAGCATTTTTGCTGATGTTGCCTTTTCTTCTGTTGCTTAAACTGGGCAATCTCAGTGTGGCCAAGAAATGGATCACAGAACCAAAAGACTTGGCTGTTGTGTCATATAGACCTGGATTCTGCATCCCACTCCAACTCTTTCCTGTATAACCTTTCTACAACCATATTCATAGAAAATGGTGGAATTGATCTGTGTTATAAGTGCAGTTAATGTAGCTATTGTTTTTACTAACCCTCTCATGTCTAGTATCTACCAGCTCCAGCTAAACATCTAGGATTAGTGTTTAAAGGTCCACATAGTTAAAAATTAACATCTGCCTACAGCTTTAAATTTTATGAAAAATTACCTTTCTCATTTAATACTTCTAAAGCACTGGAAAGTAGACATTATTATTGTTGTCAGTCATCATTACCATCATTAGTATGACCATTAGTTTATGCATGAGAAAGAAAAGGTAAGGATAATTGATGATCCATGCCAGATTACAAACGCAAGCCATTTTGCCCTATTCCTAGGGGGACAATACTGAAAAGATTAGTCACACCAGGGTAATGAATTCCACCACCACATACACAAGCACAACCTACATGAAGATTGCAGGCTGACACTTCTCTCTCCATACAGTCCCTTCTTGTACTTCTTTCCTCATAGTGCCATTAGGCCCATTCTTTTAATGGCAGACTAGGTACTGACCAGCCACTGTGCAGTAAGTATTCACTGTTCTCCTAATGTAGGGCATAGAATCCTGAATGGGTGGGAGTGGATCAAGGAGGCCTCTTCATCTCAAAGAAAAAGTCAGTGGAGGGTGAGTCTCTGTTTACAGCCCTTTTTAGCTCCCCACTGTCTTTTCTCTGTTAGTCTTCTGTGCCACTGTCCCTTGATAATGAAGTTAAAACAAACACCATCTTAAGGGATTGGATGGGTCTATGGATAATTCCTTTCCTTCCTAGCTTCCTCTTTTAGGTCTGAAAGGAGCTTCGGCAATCTTAAAGCCCCTTTAAGAGCTGTAAAGAGAGATGGGATGAGTATTGCTAGGCTTTGGTGGGTTTATTTTATGACCATAATAAGTTATAGATACTTAGATCTAGGGTGGGTTTCTTTTTGGCCATTTTTTTTTAGTTCAGTGCTTTATGTGAAGAGAGATAGAATTTTGAATGATGCAGAAGTGACAAAAAACTGTGGTGCCAATTGTAGCCTCAGAAAAACTGACTTGTCTTCACCTGGGGGCATCACACTGAGAGGCTACCTTTACTTTTCCCTCTCATGCATTTATTCACCTCCCCACCCCTCTTTTACTCTCTCCCTCCTTCCTTCCTTTCTTTTCTCCCTCCCTCCCTCCCTCCCTCTCTCCCTCCTTCCTTCTTCCATTCCTTCTCTCCCCTCATTGTATAAAAGTATTAAATTTGTTTTATTTCTAGAAAGTTTTTAAAGTAAGATCAATTCTTATGTATTTGTGATAGTTTTAGCACTAGTGCTGAAGGTCCAAAGGAAAAAGCTCCCTTGACTTGAGCAGAGGGGAATAAAAGCTAATCTATTTCTGCTACTTTATATTCACCCCAGTAAATCTTGATAATTTGTGTCAAGTAAGATCAGCTTTCCTATTAGCTCATTCTGTGAAACATTGGCCTTGGTTGTGTTTTGCTTCAGAAAACAAAAAAAAAAGTTATCATATTAAAAGTCTACAAGTTTTATCATATACCTCAATGAAAATTATAAGAATTTGATCATGCTTATTGGCATTTTAATAGTTTACCTGTTGGTTGGTTTCATACTCTTTTCAGGACTAACTTTTGCCTATTGCAAAATTTTCAATGCAACTTGATGAAAATGAATATAACCATAGCAACAATTTATAGTAAAAAGATTACTAGTAATAAACAGTAGTAATTTGCTCAAATTAGCTTAGATATATGAGTACTATTTGACAAGACCACATGTCTCTATAATCCTAAAACACCCTAAATACAAAGTTCCCAGAGAAACTAAAACTATGGCAACTTTAGAAGCTGCAGAGCAGTGCATCAATGTAATTTTATTCAAAGGCTTTACCATTGGTGTAGCCTAAACCACATCTAAATCCCAAACGAAGAGGTGCTGGTTGGCCCAGCTGATTTCAGGTGTCTCTCATATGTGCTTAAAGGGGCAAAGACCAAACTTGAATTTTCTTTTTTATCCTTGGCTGAGGGTATAAGAATTGACCTTTGGAGACCAGGTGGATTGGACAGTTGACCAATAAGCCTGTTTTGTTATATATCAGGTCTCTCCATAAAGAAGGCTACTACATTTCACATGCATTAAATACACTCTAGTTTTCTATAAACCACAAAGCAAACAGTAACCAGAATGCCTGCCATCCTTGATCCACGCAGGGAAACACCATCACACTACCAGAGACTTTGTCCAGGTGCTGAGTCATAAGAAAAAGGTGCTCTATGGGCTCTGGTTTTTCCAAATCTTATGTTTGCCCCTCTCATGTTCATATTAATTGTGTTTTTCAGTTCTTAGTTTCATAGGTTAAAATGGTGAATGTAACTACCATTATTGCAACCAGAATACAGTATTTTGGAGAAACAGGTAGAAAACAACAATAAAGCCTCCAATCAATTAGCAAAACAAAAATTCATTTGGTAAGACAATTATACAATTTACATCAAGTGAGAAACTCTAGCACCTGAAAGGGAAACTGTCTGAGGCCAAAGGAAGGTGTCTATTGACATGCAGGAGGTCTGATTTAATAATTCTCCACCCCTTCTTTTTGCTTTCGATTTTGCCTTTGTCCACAAGAAAAGACACCCTTATCTCTTGGTTGAATCCTTGATGGCCAACCATATAGAACAGTTCTATTAAACTCATTGCCTATCGTTCTATAAGCACCGTTGCTAACTGTTGAGTATCCAGAGGCTTTGAGATGAGATTAGAGTGCTCTATGTGTGTCCTTATCTATACACTCATGAATGATCAGTTCTATTTAGAAAGGACTTAGTAGGTATTCAAGGATGTCAAATGCCCAGTACTGCTATTTACTACATAATGAGCTCAAGCTACATAGATCTGTCAAGGTCTTTGCATTACACTATATTGCCTTTTTGATTAATTAAATTGCACAAAAGGTTCAAGGATAAAGCTACTTAATAAGTACAGACTGACTAGTGACCATATGAGATGGCATAATTTTTAGAAAAAAATATGGGCTGTTATAATTCTCTTTTAAGTCTGTATAGTTGAGGTGTTAGCCACCCATGTGGTGGCAGGTTAAAGGTACTGTCCTTTTCTCTATTTTGGTAAACAGTTTCTCTTGGGTTTTGTTTTGTTTATTGGTTTCATGACTAAATTCCAGGCAAAGACTGACTAAAAGTACAAAAGATTAAACCATGGAAGAATAAAAATAGCCTGAAAATTTTATAATCCTCCAATTAATGTTTTTCTTTTGTCTTATTTTCCTATGTCTTATGATACTTTCTAAGTAGAGCTGAGTATTACAAAGGATTGCTGCATTCCAAACCCAGTGGAGAAACTGCATTATTGCTCCTGCCCAGTGTTATTGCTGGCTGTGTTATTTCACTACCCTATGCCTTTTGTAATGTGCTATATAAAACTGGCAGCCCATGTGAACTTGGGTGTATGCCTTGTCCAGTAAGCCACGCCCCTAACTAAACCATTTTTTTAAAAAGTTGGTCTAAAAGCACAGCTGTATCAGTGACAAGGTCTGAATCTGAACACACTGACTGCATACTTACCTGAATCCCTATTCATGCTCTTTGACTCTGAAGTCCTTTCTGTGCTTTGATAACTCTGATATTTAATTCCAGAATATTCCTACAGCTTAGGCTTCTCTCTATAAACTTCTCAGCTATTAAAACCTGATATCTCAGTGGGTTTGGCTATGTCAATGCCACCCCTCAAATAACCCATCTGCGGCATGAACTGCATCATCTGTTCACACAGGAGGTCTGAGAAGTGTATTAACTTTGGGTCCACACACTCACACCTGGGACTGTTTGTGGCTATAGCTCGGTTTTTACAGTGTTTCGCAGTGGATTACGACTTCGGTGTGAATTGTAAGACTTTGAAATGATTTTGTCTCTGCAAAGCAGTGAGCCTCGACAGGTATTGTGCTTAGCAGAGATTATGCAGATGCTTCTCCGCTGTCTGAATCCTCTTCCCCACGAACACAGGCTTTGCAAATCCTTGTATTGACAGCATTTGTGCAAGTGCTTTGGGCGCTAAGTCACTTCCAGCCTCTGGACTTCTTTATTCAGCCACATTCTTCTTCTGAACAATAGGGCTTAGAAATCTGTTTGGTAGTAGGGAGAAGGCCTTGGTTTGTTTTATTGTCAAGTTCCAATTGCTCTGTGAGTGATTGTAAAATATAAAGCTAGTGTCTGTGCTGTTTCTGCGGCATAATACAAAATGCTCATTGTCAACGACTCTTGAGAACAGCCTCGCATAGCTGTAAGAAGATTCTGTTTATCCTTCCACTGTGTTCCGCCAAGTAGAATCTACAAAGACTCATCTTAATTGTGTGACAGACTTCTGGGTGCCACCAAACTTCTATATTTCCCAGGCTGGGAAATGGAGAAAATGCTTCTGGGAACTTGTTTTTGTTGTCCTATTTCTCTTCAAAAGAGCCCTTAGCATTTTTCTCACCCACACTTCCCTGTAGTCTTGTTGTGTGTCCCTTATCTTAATCTCTATTGAGGGTGGCATTTGATAAGAAATGAATTATTTAAGAGATTAATAAAAGTGAAATGCTGTTTAAGTTCTCCAGAAAAGACAATGTGCTTTGATTAGGTTCCAATGCTTCGCAAACAAACTCCTCTCTTGTGTGCAGAATGATCATTGAAGTTTCCATGATGCTACTTTGATTAAGGAGACCCATGTTTTGTCAGCCCAGACAGTGCATGCTGATTCTCCAGTCTGATGTTGTTTTGGAGTTGCCTAAAGGTTCTTTGGGCTTTCTTAAACTTGGAGTGTATTTCTAGAGTTTTGGGGGAATTATCTTTTTTTTAAGACTAAGAGCAGAAAGGATATTAAGTTTTAAACTCCCCTGCCCTGTGTGTGTGTGTGTGTGTGTGTGTGTGTGTGTGTGTGTGTGTAAATCGTTATCTCCCTCTCTTGTCATTCTGTCTTTCTGTCTCTGCTCCATCCCCACATAACTTCTCCAAGTCTGAATAGACTTGGACATTTGCTGTTAAACTTTTGTCGACTTGGATCTCTTCAATAAAGCAAAACTTTCTGAAGACTCCGTAGAATCCAGACTGTCACCATGATCTAACATTAATCCAGAAGTTGAGCTTCTGAAATTTTGCATTCCTTGGCATGTACATTTATATGTGATTGAGAGCTAGTGTTTTAATAAGCTTGGAATCAAGAGTTTCATGAACTATTGACTCTAGAACTCTTCAAGAAGTGGTGTAGATTTGAAAGCTTTATTCCTGGAAGTTAGAGAATTCCAGTTTTTGAAAAAAAAAACAAGTATTGATGTTTTGGTAGCATACTTCTTTTCTCTCTTCCCTTTCCATTTTTATACATATGTGCATATGCTAATATTTGTGAAGATTATATACTATATATATTATTGGTGTTAGACTAAAAACATTATTATACTTACTCCATGTAGAACAATTTTCTCATTACTCTGATCACTGAGTTTGTTTTAGGTAAGATTTCTTATAGTTTTAACTCTGTTATTTGAAAATTTTTCTTACCTGAGTGTAGGAAAACTTCCCATCATCACCCAGTCTGGGATGGACATTCAAAAGCTTTCCTCTTCTGCATGTATTTACTATTTGGGAACCTATTCTATATGAATGCACATCTTCTTAGACTGAGATGGAGGGGGAGGGGCCTTGGGCTTCTCATAGGACAGGGTATCCTGCACCATCTTAAGGAACCAGGGGGAGGGCGGTGGGGTAGTGGGGAGCGGGAGGGCCGGGAACAAGGGGAGTCAATGTAAATTTTGCTTTTAACAATAAAAAAAAAGAAAAAAAAAGCTTTCTTATGATATGCTCAGAAAATCAAGCTGAGAAGCCACGTGCAAGGCTCCTCGAGTCAATCTCATGAGGCCTTTCTAATCTGAATCTAGACCAGATGACCAGAGTCCGTTATTCCACTCAACGGTTTCATGTTGTAATGCCTTTTATAATTTGAGTTTGTCTGTCCTCTCTCTTGTAAAGGTGCGTAGATGGCTTGTGAAGACAAAAAGTTTGTTTTTTTTTTTTTTTTTTTTTTTTTTGAAGACAAAAAGTTTGTACTTTGGTTGGGAGCCTAGTTTTTGTCTGAACCTTTTCTCTACCCTACTTTGAATAATTCCAACTGGAAAGCAGAGAGCAGGGGAGCAACCTCTGATGATATGCTCCATTTTATGGATTCCTCTGAAATTCTTAAGATACTTCGGCATTCTTAGGACAAGAAGAAAACAATACAGATCACATCTGACATGCCTGTGCTATAGGTGATTGTATCTTAGTACTGGAGAGTATTAATTAAAAATATACTCACCAAAATAGGATTTAGTATACCAATTTAAAGAACACAATTTTAAGAATGGGAGCCAGGGAAAATCACTGGGAAATGTAGCTGAACAAAGGAACACTGAAGAGTGGAAGTCTGCCTTGAAATGTGTTACAGGATGGATACCTCCCAGGATTTCACACCAGAGGATGTTGTTCAGGTTTTCCTTTTCCTGTTGACACTCTCTCCCATTCCTAGCTCACCTTAGTGATGGCAGCAGTCAGAATAAGAGCAGCATCTACCTTCACTTTTAGTGTAAGCCAAAGCAGCTTGGGTAGCACTCTTCCTTTCAGATGTGCGAGCCACTGAGTGCCTTAGAGTCCAGCTCCCATCTGGAAGTACAGTTCTTAATTTTGGCTTTCAAGATTCCTGTTTGAAAATGAACAACAAATGCCTCTCAACAGTAAAACGAAACAAGCAACAGACCACAGCACCCATTGCACTGGATGGGAATTTCTCTAAGAATAAAATGTTAATAAGAGAGAAGCCCAACAAAAGTGTTTAACATTTTTTTTAAAAAAAGATTTTGTTTTAAAGCTTACCTCATTGAGGCTGTTTCTTTATTTTAATTAATTAATTTTTATATACTTTTTTATTCATTTTACACACCAACCACAGTTCCCCCTCCCTTTGCTCCTCCTGTATGCCCCACTTTCCCCCAAGCCACCCCCATCCACTCTTCAGAAAAGGTAAGGCCTCCCATGGAGAGTCAACAATGTCTAGCACATTTCAGTTGAGGCAAGACCAAGCCCTTCCACACTGCATCAAGGCTGGCCATGGCATCCCAACATATGGGATGGGCTTCAAAAAGCCAGGTCATGCACAAGAGATGGTTCTTCGAGAAAATCAACAAGATAGGCAAACTCCTATCCAAACTAACCAAAAGGCAGAGAGAGAATATCCAAATTAACAATACCAGAAATGAAAAGCAGGACATAACTGACACTGAAGAAATTCAGAAAATCATCACGTCATCCTTCAGAAACCTGCACTCCAATAAATTTGAAAAATTAAAAGAAATGGAAATTTTTCTGGGTAGGTACGACATATCAAAATTAAATCAAGATCAGATAACAACTTAAATAGACCTATAAACTCCAAAGGAAATAGAAGTAGTCCTTAAAAGTCTCCCAGTCACAAAAAGCCCAGGGCAGAATTTTACCAAAATTTCAAAGATGAGCTAAGACCAATACTCCTTAAATTGTTCCACAGAAAAGAAACAATAGGAACATTGCCAAATTCTTTTTATGAGGCTACCGTTACCCTGATATCCAAACCACACAAAGATACAATATTAAAAGAGAATTACAGATCAATATCCCCCATAAACATCAATGCAAGAATACTCAATAAAATACCAACAAACTGAATCTAAGAATGCATTCAAAAAAGGAAAAGAAAAAAAAAATCCACCCTGACAAAGTCAGTTTCATCCCAGAGATGCAGGGATGGTTCAACATAGGAAAATCTGTCCCTGTAATCTATTGTATAAACAAACTAAAAGAGGTCGTTTCTTTTCAGCACAGAGCCCCCAGAGAACCCACAAGGCTCTGCTGGGACAGCTGGGACACCAAGCTCTGAGGACAGGCAGCTATGTGCTCTGAGAGCTTCGGTAGTGCAGATATTGATCAAAACACAGAACAACTCTGAAATTAAAATGAAGGAAAACGGTGCAGTTCTACAACTAATTGGGTGATTTAGAAATGGCACTGCTGCTTGTCACATGACGAACATGGAGGCGCTCTTGTGGTTGCTTTTCATCGGCTTTAAGGAGGTTTTCTTTCCTTACAGACCCAGAATCATAATGTTTCGCATGTGATCTTTTGAGAGGGGAGAAGTCATGCAGGGAATTTTCTAGCATTTTCTGCCTGGGGTGTGTAGCTTATGGTACTATCTTATTTTGTAATTTTCTTTTTTTTTTTTCCTCTGTGTCATTTTGCTTCTCATTAATAGCTTGTGATGCAGTTTGCCACAGAAAGGCCAATGATCTTTGGGCAGATCTTGTTGATGTTGCTGATATGATTCTTTCATTTACAGTTTTGTGGCTTGTCACATGTCAGATTTTCCTCTGTTTCTTTTGTTCCTTGCATATCTGTATTTATACCCATGAACTCACTAGGTGATGGCCATGAAGAGCCATTACACAAGATACGGTTAATTCCTCAATAAGGTGAGAATCTGCTGATCTGCACTATAAAGGGAGAAAACGGCTTTGAAGGACTTGTACTCAGGTCTTCTACCCACAGATGTAAATTTGGGCTAAAAGTATTTGGTAACTGTCCTCCAGACAGTGGGTTAATGTTACAGTGCTTCAATATAGTGATCAATTAATTCAATTCATGCATAAAAGCTATGTGTGTGTATATATGCATACATATATAAGCATATCAAATATTTATTAGTGTATATATGTTTGCCTTAGTTATAAAAGACAATCAGGTCAACCTTCAAAAAAAGTTCCACTGGAAGGAAATTCACAATGAGTTCCTCCTAAATAAACCATTGTATTTACTTTCTGTCTGTGACTTGGTGACTTGTAATATTTTCAGAAAAAAAAATATGTCTAGATACTTTCTTTTACTTCATTGGATTACAGAGTTTATGGGATTGGATTCTTGTAGGAGAAATAGGGAAAGATAAGCAGGATGTTTAGCTATGTAGCGTTTACAGTCAGACATGTACTTAAATGGTAGCTGTGATACTAGTTTTGTTTTCAAGGTTATTGACTGCTAACTCTCCATTGATTTATTCATCCAATGGAAATATCATTGATAACTCTTAATAGAGTTCTCAGAACAGTATAGTAATTGTGATGTACTTAATGTGTTGCCTATTAAGAATGGATAGCTATAATCTTTGAAGAAAAATATGTCATAATAAGAGGCTTTGGATGAGACATAATTTAGTGAGGAACAGAGGTATTGCCTGAATTTCCTGTATGAGTATATTTGAAATGCAATATTTTAAAGCCTTTGAGATCAGCCAGCATCTGCAAGTTGAAACTAAAAGGGGATTAGCTGTTATGTCTTGTGTCTTGATAATGAAGTTTTAGGCACAGGTAGAGACAGGAATTTGGTACTGTTTGCTTTTCTATGTATCATAGCAGTGAAAAAATTTATCTTCTTCATACAAAAGCTTCTGATGGAAGTGAACATTTCCACGTTTTTGTTGCAGAGTCTCTGAAAGCCTTTCACATGCAAAGTATATTTTAAAATGATGCCCTGTTAAATAAGCAATACTCGGACCTATATTCTTACAATAAATATGTTGTTAACAGACCACACAGGAAGTTGGGTAAGAAAGTTGCTCCAAAAATACAACATCTTTTGATCTGAGGAAGGAAGAAGGCTTTAAATCACAGGCCTTAATTAGTATTCAAAAATCCCTTCTGGCGATTGCTGCCATGATTTGGGGTCAAGAGAAATAATCTTGTTTTACTTGCTTCTTATAGCTTGAAGAAGATATTTCAGGGAGAGATTTAGTAGAGGGGAATCTCAGAGGGAGCTCTTGCTTGGCAGTGGTTAAGACTCCATACTGCAAAACATTATGTTTAATGTTATCTACTTAGACAAAGCACAGGGGGTTTTGTCATTCACTGGAAGACTTTGAGGGAGCTCATAAAACACATTAGAAGCAGGTTTTTCAAAATGGTTCTAAAAATGGAAAAGAACTCAAATGTTTATTGCAGCAATTATATTGCCAGGAAACATGGGCTTTACGAGCGGGGAAGGGGAGTGTAGTATAATCACTCGGGTCACTAAGGAATTTCAGACCTGTGAGAATTAATTGGATTGCATGAGCAATATTTTCTTAGAATTTGAGAGCTAAATCTGCCAAGATTCCTCATTGGTGGTGGATAAATCCACCTTCCTGAAAGCTCAAAGAGCTGCTGGTAGTTGTTTTTGTGGCACCTCTTCTGATTTCCATGAGCTGTCTTTCACCAGAGGTCTTAGTTAGATGGTCAGGTAAAAAGAATTTTTGAAAAATGTACTCTCACCCTACTTCTGAAGAATCTCTTCCCTCAAGTCATTCATTCTTCATATTCTAGAATGACAGAAAATTTCTTCTGCGGGCTAGTTAGCAGTCTAGCCAGCTTTGTCCATCCTGGCTCCATGTTTTATCCTGGCAAGGTGGACCAAATACTGCAATCAGAGGCTGTTCATTCATTCCCACCTGTCCAGAAATAATCATAAATAGTCACACAGAAACTATATTATTTAAATCACTACTTGGTCAATCACTTAAAAGTATTGCTAGCTAGTTTTTATATCTTAAATTAACATATTCCCATTAATCTGTGTATTACCATATGGCTGTAGTTTACCAGCAAAGTTCCGGAGGTATCTGTCTCCTGCGGGTGGCTATATGGCTTCTCACTGACTCTGTCTACTCTCTCTTCTATATCTTTCAGCCTGGCTTTAAGCCATTGGCCAAAAGCAGCTTCTTTATTAACCAATGGCAATAACACATATTCACAGCATACATCACCTTTCACATCAAAATACTATCCATCAGTAGTGATCAGTAGAACAAGAGGTCGTTGCTATTTATTTTTCAAGAATAAGAACTCAGTTTGGAAGAAGCATTAGTGTCAACCCTACAGTACATCAGTATTGTACAGCCCTGCTATTTAAAAGGTGAGTTTTTTTGGTGGTTTAACATCAATGACCCAGTTCCTGATAGTGATATGCTCAAGCAACTCTTCAAAAACCAAAACAAACAAACAAAAGATAAATATACAACATTCATTGAGAAGTTTGGCCTTTAGAATCTTTTCTCAGGATCTTATTATTATTTTAAATGGTTTATTATATTAACATTTTAAATAGTGTGTCTTGTGGAGTATGTTTTGTGTAATGTGTGTGGTTACAGTAAATACAACAGTTGCTTGCACTGGGTTTCAAATAGTTAGAATGCACTCCGCAAATACAACCGCAGTGAATATATTGATGCCTTTACCGTTAATTTCTTAGCTTGTTGTTAAATGCTTAATTATGTTTACGAGGTGCAGTGGTTTTAAAAACTTCCGGGAGAGGGATGTCAGTTATTCTGTCTCATTGATGGCCCCCCAAAGACAGCTTAATACTGTAGAAGTTAGCTCGATTCAAAAAATAACCAGACTAGCTAAAAGATAAAACAATTATATTTTTATTTATTATAAGGGGAAAACTCACAAAACAGAAACAAGAAGTCTAAGCTGTGCTGTGAAGGAACCACACAGAGAGAGGGCACCTGGGCCACACACCATTTTTCTCCAGGTCCCAGAAAGCCACACCCTAACTTGGTTTCATGTCTTAAAGATAATTGTTTGGCAAAATTCCCCATCACAGTACAAAAATTTCTAGGTACACATGTTGGGGGTGAGGTGAAGAAGTAACTTTAGCATTGAGAATATGGTGATGAAGGGATGCTTAGAAACTGGATGTATGGGAAACTGTGTTTAGACCAGAAGGTGTTTGTCGTTTTGGGAGTTTTTGTCATTGGAGAATGATTTAGTCTAAGCAAAGCTGCTATGCAGAAAGAGCTCAAATGTGATGTCCCTACCCCATAACACAATGTTGAAGACAGTCTCCTTTCTCTTCTTGATAAATTACCTTTGTGTTTCTAATCTTCTTTTCAATTATTTTCAAGTTGAGCTAGAACTGGGCAGATTAAATGTCTTCTTAAATTTCCTTTGAAAATATTGTAAACATTTCTTACCCAAGGTGGAATCCCTTTCCATTAGTTTCAGGTTATTTCATACCATTATCTCCTCAGAAAAGTTGGCATAGACAGACAGTAAGAACAACAATAAATAAATGGGACCTCATGAAACTGAGAAGCTTCTGTAAAGCGAAGGACACAGTCATTAAGACAAAAAGGCATCCTACTGAATGGGAGAAGATCTTCACTAACCCCACATCAGACAAAGGACT